>LGAG01000459.1:923983-937118 GCA_001278395.1 Lerema accius
CGTTTTACTCCATATCTCAGAAACTACTGAACCAATTTGGATAAAATGTATACTGATCCCTAATTTGGAGTAAGTGTAGTCGAATAAAAAAAGAATGGTTCAAATCCGATAATTAGTTTCGGAGCTACGCTTGGACCAACAAACATACATACATACATACATACATACATACATCTATGAAAATTTGTATATTTGTTTAGAAACCCCTTCTAGATAATCCTGTGTAAAAATTTCGCAGTTTTAATAATATTACATACATACAACATGTAGAATTGATAACCTCTTTTTTGAAATCGGTTAAAAACAATATGTCCAAGGATTGTTTGTTACGTATGGCACACAGTCTCATTGAAAATTCGTCATAATGTATTTATATTAAATACCTACGTCTAAATGAGGACATAACAATAGTATCGACTTTTAAAAAGCAATTATACTCTAGCAGTATTTAAAGCCGATTACAATAAACATTTTAATTAGCCGATATGAATAATAATAAAACGTTCTGTTAGGCAATAACCACTTTTATGTCAATGCAGTAAGGTTTATTGCAATTCACAGTTAGGCGAGTCAATAGCATGAGATTACGGCGTCCTAGTTGTTCGGTTAAATATTTGAGTTGATTAGACTTCTTTTGTTATTGAGATTCACGGGAGGATTCACCTTCACCAACTCCCTGGTAATTATGTACTATAGTATACGACCATGTATAAATGGCCTCTCCCCATTAACAGCCTATTATTAAAAACGGGTCTCTCCTTGCAACTAGGTACCTAGATCTAGAGCATACACAGCCACACTGCACCAGTGCCATGTCCTACCTACGTAGAACGAAAACAATTATTTTATTTCCTGTTTTCTTTCTTCCTTGTCCTCAAAAAGATTGATGTACGTGATTGATGATGATTCATTCATGCTGTGATTCAGTTCTGACTGTCTAATAGAAAACGATCTCCAAAAAAATAGATTATCATTAGGGGTTTTCAAATTAGGTATTGTACTTGTTACTATTACTACCTACCTATTTCAAATCAGTTCATTTTCTGCGTCTTTTACATTGTATACCAGCCTTGATTTTACGCTTATTTATGCATATCAATATGACGACGCACATAGCACACTCGTTATATTCCCACTTTCTCTGTTTACGTATAAAATCTTTGTCAAAGAAAACTGTTTAATTAGAACAACTCTTAAAAACGGAATAGTAAATGTGTATAACGATCTGCAATAATGCTTTTGCTTCAAGCTATCATTACAGGCATCGTACACGAGCAGCTTGAAGCAGACGTTTCATACAATCGCGGAAGCCGAGTAAGCCGACTGCTTCAAGCTTCCGACAGCGACCGCTTGAAGCAGTTCGTCTATTTTTTTTTATGGTTTTAAGATAGCTGAGACGAGCTGACAGTGCCACCAACCCTTTCGCCCATGGACATCGTAACAAACTTCGAGTAGGACTGAGGCGGGACTGTTAGTTGGTTAGTAGGTAGTATTACCAGTCTAAGGGCTTTTAGGAACCATAAGCAAAGTTACATCGGGCATTGAACTCGAATCATTTACCCTGCTTTACGCACTAATAGGCTAATGTCTTCACCAAACAGTAGGTAGGTATAGTTAACTACTAGGGCTGAAGTGTTATCTACAGTTCTGCAATTTTATTAGCAGAAAACTATTTAAGTGACGTTAGTTCATTATTGAATCCCTCTAATTTGATCGCTGGAGTTTACTTATATAAAAAATAATTAATTTTAGACGCCACATAATAATGACGCCGTGTAGTAAAACGTCTTCCAGGGGTACGAATTCAGTTGGCAAAATCGCTTGGAATTTACCCTATCTCTAATAATAACAGATAAATATTATATTTATAGGTACACCCTTTTAAGATACGCCCCTTAGTGTACAAATGAGTACCTATAACAACCTATAATAAGTTGCGTTTTGTCTCACTATTTAGGTATTTACATCTGCGATTGGCGACTTTTTTTTATGATTTAATTTTTTTTTCACCATGTTCTTATACATTTGGAAAGTCTCGGTTAAATACAAAATATTTTTTTTGTAATTGTTTTATCAATGCCTATTAGGTATATAAAACGATACTCGACTTATTTTGGCGACACATTGTTTTTGGAAAATTAAAATACACCGTCCTAAGTTCAGAATACCTAATGCTCGTACTTAGGTTCTCTGAAACTACTTCATAGTTTATGTCATAAATGTCGATGATACCACATGCATCGGGGTTCCTTTTCCTGTTCGAAAACAAGGAAATCTTAACCCAGTCTTTTGTTTCCCTATTTAATTCTGTAATTTGTTATATTATTGGGGGCATGCCCCTCCTAACCCCTTAAACAGGCGGCTAAGGTTCGGGAGGCTCCTCACACTTTCGATATAACTCCACCAATGTCAATGGAACCCCGATGAGTGGGTTCCCTGTTTATGTAAAAGTAATCCATACCCTATTATGTTTTTACTCATTTGATTTCGTAGTCGTGTTTGAATGGATTTTGCAATTGAAATTTGGAATTGATTTGACAGCTCATACTGTATTCTTGACTGGCCTATACGCCCTACGTTTAGGATCTAGTGTAGCGAGGTATTGTAATATTTTTATTTCGATATTTTTTTAATGTTCTCGAAAACTGTAGGTGTCAAATTGAGAGTGCTATCGTATCGACGTAATCGGCTCAAGAACCCCTTTCGTATATAATACTCGAGCAGTTTTCTAAACCAAACCCTAGCAAATTGCAAAACAAGAAATTATTAGCCGGTGACCAGATCCGCATATTGTTGAAAAGGTAATCGAATATGATACAGAAATTGCCATAAAAATTAAAACTTGGGTGATATTCACATAGTTTATATAACCTTGAGGTTGTTTTTAAAGACGTGCCGACTGCGTATGCCACGCAGTGGTAACTAAAAATTGTGTTAAAAACTTCGGTTACTTTAATTATTGCACTTAATACACATAGTGATGTCGGCATTATAAAGTACAAAGTCACAAATATGTGATTAGCACGCCAAGCATGTACTGAGCTAAGTAAAAATCGAAAAAATTGTAAAACAAAAGCATCATTTCAAACCTGTTTTGCTAAAATCTCACGATTTCGCGCGGTCGGTCGGCCGGCGCAACAAGCCTTTTTTTTTAATTTCTCTCTAAGTACTTGATTTTATGCACATTATGCCTTTGATAATAATTATTTGCCGTAAGTTCTATATTTATTTAATACAACACTCACCTGTATGCGATCTGTCACACAAATAATTAATCCGTAACTATAATCACTATTCACTTGGTTTAAAATGCGATTCGCGAGTGCACTCGTGACCTAGCGGGCATTAACACTCACAATGCAGCCAACAACATGACAATGAGTGAGATAAAATTTTTTGGCTTGTCAAATTGGCAGCGCACTTGCAATGTTGCTATTTAAAACTTATTTATATGCCTGCTTACATCTACATAGTACTTGGTACTAGTCTCGAGAGTTAGTAACTTACTTATAAGCTATTTGATAATGAATTTACACAAAAGTAAACGTAAAACAAGTAAAATTTTGTTTAATATTATTTTAATGGTTAAAATAATAAGGAAGATACACGTAAATTACCACGTGGATATTATATTTTGTTGATCAAAAAGTTTTAGAACACGGTTTAACTTACCGAGGTTTCTCTTAAAGTTATAAAAATCAATAATAGAATGTACACCTACCTACAGCATTATGAAATTATGATAAACTGTCGAGAGAACTGAACAAATTATAAATTGAAAACTATAATGTTAGGTATACAATTTAGGTAGTGTATAAAATGTATGTGTTAAGTAAAAGTAAAACAAATCTGAATTATAACGGAAATTAATAATCGACAGTTAAATAACAATAACAAAGATCTAGCTGCGACAATCACACAGAAAATTGGAGGATACAAGTGATAAGTTTATTACGATGGTATATTTTCAATGCATTTGAATTTGGATTTTGGTGTAGCTAAGACTTAATTAAGTATCTGTTTATTTACTGATTTCACTCCCACTATCACTTTGTTACTATACTTACTACTACGCTATTAAAGTATAATTTAATTATGATACTAGCAACACTGTGTTTGTTTTCATGTTTCGAAACTGGCGGTTTTCAACTTTTCATTTTAATTTAACCGTCTTTAACGTCAACCGCTCAAAAATCAAGTTACGCGTTATCAATTTGGTATTTTGATTTTGTAAATTTTGTTCGAATTACCACAATTGTTCGTGCTGTAATTGTAAGTACAATGTAACAATCGTGGAGCTCATTTCTTTTTACTATTAGCTGTATGTATACAAGAATATGTAGTCTAACCAGATGAACGCTTTTATAATACATAATTATTGGTCTAGTCAATATTATTAAACAAAAAGAAGCTTTAAAGTTTAAAGATCGTTATGTCTTGTTTAGTTAGTAGGATTGCGTTACGTGATTCCTTAAATTTTATTTTGCTTTTATTCAAACTGGATTATGAGCTGTTAGGAACTGATAACAATTTTATGGGCATCGAAAATTTATGTTCCACTTAGCTGAATGCTTTGTGCCTTATACGTTGATAACATTATTATGGTCAGATATTATTATGTGGATTACCAAACCATCTAAATAGTGAAATACTTCATCCATCCAAGAGCCATCCTTCCACCCCTTGATCAGCGATCCTATATCAAGGTATTCTCAAAGACAATTAAATAATTTAATTTCTACTGGAAAGTTTTGTTTCAGATCATAATGGCTGCCAATGTGGCACCAGAGCAAATTGAGCGTCTCAGCAAGTTGAGAGAGGAGAGAATTGCCAGGGAAAAGGCTAGAATTGAAAAGGTATTACCTAATTATTGACAACATTTTAATAAAAAAATTATATTATTTCAATATAACTGACTAATAAGTAACGGTAAATATAGACCTGATGAGACACACTTAAACTCCCGCCAGGTTTAGAGAGACTTCAGGATCTTGTGGTCCTAATTACATTCCTCCCAGAGCCCTAGTAGACTTATCCTGCTCACAGCCCATGATCTAATAGGGGTGTTGGTTATCCTCAACCTGTCGTTTTCACATCCACATGATAGGTTGCTGCCAAAAAGAGAGAAAAAAAAGTATTAGTCACACATTGGAATACAGTAAATTGTTATTGTATGTGATACAAAGTAACTCTCCTCAGGCTTTAAGCACCCAAGATAAAATATTGCAATTTTTTTATATCAATATTTATTTTTGATTTAAAGAGTTATTGCTGGTGACAATTATGAAAACCTATTTCACAAATATACATGTTTTCTTTTTCAGTTACGGGAATTCAATCTAAAAAAATATAACAAATCCGTACCACAGAACAGTCTGAAACAATCGGTATCAACTGTGTCATTTTCCAATAGATCCACAAAGAGTGATACAACACAAATTCCTGTCAAAATATCTGCTTCAAGTGCAGTAAAACCAAATTTTAGCCTCAACAACATTCCTAAAAGACCTGCCACTGCCTCAGTAGCATTTAAAAAACCAAATGATGTAAAAAATAATGCAAGTAAAAATACAGCAACCAAAATTGACAGTAATGTTTCAAATTCCAGTAAGAATGAAGTTAAAAATGCAACAAAAATTGACAAAACTGTTAACAAATTTGATAAAACAAGTACCATTCCTCGACCATCTATATCTGCACCTAAGATATCTGCAAAAGTTTCAAGTTTCAGGACTGCAGATGACTCTAAAAAGGAATTAAATCCCAATAAATCTGCTAGAGATGTAAACGTATCTAGAAAAAGCATGGCAGTAAATAACAAACCCGTGGAACAAAAACCAAAAATTGATCCTAGAAAAAGTATACAGCCTCCAAAACCACAAACAACTCAAAATCCACGAGAGTCTGTCTTTGAGAGGTTGTACAAACCAAAGATTGTCCAAAAAGAAACAGTGAATAATGCTGCGAAACTTCAGGCCGATCCAAATTTCCTAAAGAAGGTTATAAAAGATTCCAGCCTTGTTTTTAACAAGAGACATACAATGTGTGCACCGAAAATCACTAAAACTGCAGAGCCGGTACGAAGATCAATATCAGCTGTACATTTCAAAAGAATAAACAAGAGTGAGTTGTCTAACTGCATCCATAAATGGGCATCTATCGGTGAGAAGCTAAACAAGGTGAATGTGAATGATGTGCATGAAGACGATTGTATTAAAGGCGAGGTAGTAGTGTCTGCAGTGAAGAGTGAACGGAAGAGAGTTAAATTTCAGACTCCTGTACCGTTTAATTTCAATACTCCAAAACCTGAAGAGTTGCAGAGCCGTCTACAGAATTGGTTGCGTAAGCGAGGCAAAACGTTGGACTCATATCCTCACTTGCATTGCTTCGGCATTCATCATCTAGCAAAGGAAATAAGGCCTTTGAATATTGACCCACCCCAGTTTGAAGATGACGATGAAAATAAGGAGAATGTTCCCGTAGAATCTGATAGCGATGATGACTCGTTCTCTGAAAATATGAACAAAAAGAAAGATAATATTGATGACGATAGTAAAGTAGATTTTAATAAGGACAAATGGCGTAAGGCCAGTTTTATCAGCGATTCTGCAACAGACTACAATGAAAGTTCGGATACTATTACATCAAATGAAGTAATGCATCATGTAGACATTGTTGACGAACTCTTGTTGGGAGCATTGAATGATCTGACACAATTATTAAAAGAGGTGAGATTTTTTTATTTGCTGTTTTGATGACTCAATTCATTTTAACTCTGTTTTAGCTACTTCACATTATGATAAAATTTTAGCTAACGTGACAATACCTAGCGGTTATTAACTACGGAATTAAAGTCATAAATTGGATTTAAATAATATTCCATAAATAGTTAAATATCATTACATAACTCCACTTGAATAACAGCAATCAATATTTTCTCAACACTTAATTCGGGTTTACCATCTATTTCCAGGGTTTCGACTGGGAGCAATGCGCTCGTTGGTTGCGAGCTATCCGGGATAGGTTCCCGTCTGCCCCGGACAACGCGGCATACTGGGAGTGTCGCGCCGCTCTTGAAGAGACACGTGGTGACCTGCCTGCTTCGGTGCAATGCTGGGAGGAAGCTATTGCTAAAGGCACTGAAGTAAGTCTGGAACATTCGATATATCTGATGTATCAAAATTAGCCAAGAATAGTGTGAAAAGTTAGGGGAGAAATCCTGAAGCTGATGAATTGGTTAATCCCCTACTTTATATGGCTCTATTTTTATAAACAAAAAGTATTTTTTTTAAATGAAACTTTAGTTACTCCTCACAACATAGGCTATCTGACAGCGAAAGTCTTTTTGAAATCAGCCTATTTTGGCGATGCATCTCGACTATTATATCTCTGGCTAAATGCAATTTTGACCTATAATATCAATTAATAATAAAAGAGCTAAAAGGTAGTTACTTAATTTTTATTACTTAATAAAATATTTTTCCAGCATTCGGTGGTAGAAGCCAACTTAGACCAACTACTGGACAAGTTTCTCCAACTTCGGATCAGTCCCAGCAGTGGGCAACGACGACAAGCCGACACCAAGATGTTGGATGTTAAAAACGTTTTCAAGAGCACCATCATACGATTTGCAGTGCAGCAGGCCAAGTTGTTAGTATTATTGTGTTGCTAAGTCAATATTATCACATTAATTATAGAGTCAATCATGAATTAATCTATAGTTATTTACAATTTTGTTAATTTTATGTTAGAGATTTCACTTCCTTCTGAATTTCGGAGGTGATAATTAACATTGTCTGAAACTATTTATAAAACTATGACTTTTAGAGGAGGGGAGAGGTTTTTAGCCCTAAACATTCGACACCCCTGCTATAGCTGACAAAAACTATTTTACACAGCATCTATAACTATAGCCTTGTAGGCTTTCTATACTTAATTATTACTTCTAAAATGAGTAACTATATACCTCGTTTTTTTCGTCGTGATATAAAAGGTAAACAATCTTGGCACAACTTTTATTTATTTCATTAATAAAAAAAAATATTTAGAAGTATACAGAAATCTATTTTAACATTAAATTATTGTTTATTCTTAATTTTTTTTAAATTCGTGTCTGTCTTATTTTTATATCGATAATTACAATAAAAAGACAGTGTAAGATTGTTAACCTTTTATATAACGACGAAAAAAACGAGGTATACAAGTATTATAATAAGCAGGGCTTTCAATTTACAAGTTTCAACAGACCCTGTGACTGATTGGTCCATCCTGGTGTTGTATGAAAAATGCTGTCTACTGAACTCAAAAGAGGTACCATTATGTAGTTTGTACATGATGGTAAATTTTAATGTTGAATATTTTCTCAATCAGATGTTGGATCTACACCTTTGCAACTGTAGCAGCACTGCTCATATATTACTGGTGAAACGGACCTATAAGAAAGTAATTGAATCAATCAGTAGATTCTTTAATTTGTTAAACTGTTAATATGAAGAAGCCATTTGAACTGAGACTTGCGTAACTAGTGTAGAAAATGAATGTGAATGTATGTAGCTCCGTTTCACTAGACAACATTTTTATGGAAATAGTTTTTGATCGAAGTAGAACTAGCTTTAATATCTCTTATAGTGCTGTATGATGTAGTTGTGGGTAGAGAGATGACTTAAAAATGGCTATAGTTAGTTTTTTTAACTTGTCTTATTTAAAAAAAAACATTAATTTACAAAGCAGTTTTTGTAAATATCAAAGCATAATAATATGTAACATCACATAATATGAAAAAGTATAAATGACATGAAAACGTGTGATTTCCGTTACAGTGTTTACGTAAAACTACGCGCTAAATAGGACAAGTTAAAAAAAGGTATAGTTAGATGTTTGTGCATGTCTAAATAAAAGTTTAATCTTTCAGACGTCAATCAAACCAATCGGAGCAGATTCAGCCCAAGTTCACAGTGACACCGGTGCGACGGAGCGGTAGGCTCAGTACACACTTGCGGACGATCACGCCGCTCCGGATATGCGCTAGTGTGAAACAGGCCTGCGAACTGGGGCCGATGGAGTTTAGACCGAATCGTACGCTCTCGGAAACGCCGTAGATTATTTAAAAAGATTTATATGGATTATTTGATCTAGATAAAGTAATTGCGTTTAGTGAAGAAATGCTATTCAAAGGTCCACTGCTGGTCATTGTCCTCCTATTTCACAATTTTTTTTTATTCCTTTATCTTCATTTCATTTCAAATTCAAAAGGGTTTTTATGTTGTCTAGTTCAAATAATGGTCTTTTAAGTGTAATCTAACCAAATTATAAATATAGATGACATACTAGCATTATGTTGCTATACTAGCCTATGCCTGCGATTTCTTTTGAGAAAACGTTATTCAACTAGAAACCCTTTTATTTAGTTACAACCGTATTTTTAGTACGATAAGAAACAATCATGGACCAAACTGCTATTCATCTTTGATAAAAAAAAGTCTTATCTACGTTTTTCTTTTGATTAGACATGGTCTAAATTATAAGTTAATACTATAGATTGCTATATTATTAAAAATAGTTTCATAATATTATTTAATCAGTTATTTTTTCATTATCTGAGCTCTCTTTTAATACATACTTCTATCTCTTCAAAGTTGGTTGGTTATTAATTTAGGATTTTTCGTATTTTGACTATGAATTATTGTTTTTCACAATAACGGTAACCAACATTACCTTTTTTGCATTAATCCTGGAACTTAACGAATGGAGGGAAAATCTTGTTTTGATTGTCATGTTGGTCAACATAATATAGTCCAGTGCATTTCCCAATAGGTGTGGTTACATTACAACAATTTGTATGTGTGTGTGAGTGTGTGTGTGGATGTGTTTGTGACATTCAATCTGTTATTAATTGAAATTAGTATGTTATAATTAACTATTTTGTGTAAATCTATGCATTATGCAATACATACCATCTTTATCGTATGTAATACGTATATAATTAAGTTTGTAAATTATACTATCTGTAAACATTTATACACATTGTGCTATTGCCTTGTGCCTATATTTTCTTAACATTGAATGTTCTCGCTAATTCAAATATTTTTCTATTAAATAAGTATTAAAACCTGAATTGTGTTTTTGTTAATAGATCATTACCTTCTGCCGGTTTGCCTTAAACTTAACGTGTTGCAAATTTCGGTTACCTTTGGGATAGGTGAATTACGCCCTTACCTTATTAAAAATTAATAAAACAATGAAATGACAACCCAGCACTCAGGAAAATATTATAAGTTAAGGTGGGGTAAGACTAACACACGGGGCAAGACTAACACTGTCTATCATCTCGATACGTATAGCTTATTTACGAAATTCTTCTAGTCTGTAAGAGTACAAACGTAAATGTTCTCGGCTCACACAATAATGTCGTTTCTTCAAGTGCATATCGAGATAATAGACAGTGTTAGTCTTACCCCACCTTACCTTATACCATTATATTATGCTTAGCTGGGATCGAACCCAAGACCTATTGAAAGAACGCATTGCATGGCATGTCGTTTTAGAAATATTTTTGTATACGTAAACTATTTGTTAATAAATACAATAATAATAATTCGTAAAAAATCTCTTATGCCTAAGCTTTTCATTAAATCACATTCAAAACCATTTTTTACTCCGGTTTTAGAATAACATACAATAATAAATACAGAGTAGATTCTACTAGTACAATATCTAACACAGTACTATTCTCTATGCATTAGTCTGTGATTCGACAAGTCAGTTCACTCATTCAATTCAGTTCCACTCACTTTCCATCTTTCCATTCTATTTCAGTCAGTCACAAAACGAGGTCTTTCGGGTTTGGTGTGTTTCTCGTGATCAATTTGTCTTTGTAATAAAGACGTGATTGTCAGAATTCAAAAATATTTATTTTCAATAAATTAATGTACAATTTAATAGTGATATCAATTGCTTATATCTATTAAAAATATATTGCAATTGTGCCCTGTCGCTGACGCGTTTTTTATTGACATCTGGAGATCAGCTGACCGAGATTTTCTGGGTAAGTTTTGTTTTTTTTTATTATTGTATGTTATAACGCAATTATTTCCATGAATCTGTAAGTTATTGTTCACAACTGAAGGTCATTACTCATAACTAACTTAAGATGTTTCTTACCAATATTGTGCAACATTTGAACTTAAACTTGTAAAAGTTTTAAGACTGCCCAATGAGTAGTTTCTTTAAGGTAATAATGTGGTTTTGCAAGTTTTCTTCTTTCTACCTTAACAGACAAAGCGTCCTTTTTTCACCTATTATAAAAATTATAATGAAATATACATATGATATATTCGATAATAACAGTATAAATTCAAATATTTATTAACAATTATGTTAATAAAACGAATATAATGTATTCAAATTACATTAACATTAATGGATAAAAGACATGTTAAAATGCAAATTAATTTTCTCAGTATATTAAGTGAGGAAAAATCTTATGTTAGGTAAAAAACATTTCCTGCTTAATATTATCATTTGTGGTTGGATTAAAAAAAATACACATTGCATGTAGACTTTGATATTTTTGTATGGATGATTAAAATAATAAGCCTCTTATCCTGAACTACTATGTTCTATTTTGTGTTATGATTGTCTCTTTAGTTATAAGATATCTCTGAGTTCAGTGTGCCTATATGGATGATTATGATGTTCTGAAAATATTAGCTTCAATATTATAAGAAAATCCCTATAACACTTTTGTATCACATAAAGTATGGTATGTATATTGTGTACTAGGGTTTCTTAAAGATGGGTCAATAAGGCTAGTACCCCAAAAACTTTAATATTGATGGGTACAAAGTACAAATGAAACAAATACAGTTCCTAACTTAAGGTTAATTACCCCTGCAAGGGTAAATCAGATACTTTAATGGGGTAATGAGGGACTTAATTATTAGGATCATAAAATAAAATAAAAAACAGAAAAAAGTTACTCATATTGTTTGATTTGATAACATTGTAAAGATGGGGTAAAATCAGTTTACCTCATCGGTCATAGTACAATTTTAGCATTATATGTCTTGAATGTGAATAAAATTTTTTAAAGGTATTCATAAGTTAACAATATTTTTCGTACCTGTTTGTCAGCTATTATAATAAAAAACATACTTAGCCTATTTTTGGGGAAGCAATAATAGTTTCTTGATACAGGTACTAAATGCAAATTTATTTAAATAATCTAGATTAATCTAAAAATAATATTCAAATTGTTTTCTAACAATATTTTTTATTAAATTCAGTTACTTACCTTTAATGTGTAAATGTAACATAATAACAGGTTTTATTATCAGAAATATATTACAATGACTTGTTAGGTATTTTTTATACTAATATCAGTCTACCTGTAGAATTCAGACCTAATTAGATACACTTAGACGTTAGAATAGGAAGACATTCACTGCTTACCTTGTAACTAAGGTACTAATTAGAATACCTATATGTTGGAATGTCTCAATTGCGATAGGTTGGAAACTTAGGTATGTATTTAATACTTTATTTTAGTAAGTAATACTAATAAGACATTTTTATGTCATGTATAATTTTAAAATAATTATCTTCAATTTTTTTTCACTTATTGTTACGCCAGGGCTACTGTTACCTAAGTTGCCATCTCTAAACAAAAATTTACCCTCGAACATTTATTAAAAATATGCAGGGAAAGCAATATACCTACTTCTAGGGATCCATAGTAAATTCTCAACCCTGATAGTTTAGCAATGTCACTCGACCTTTTTTCCGGCCGATTTTTCCTAAGTATAGCTGAGTACAGCTTATTATGTAAGTCAGATTCGGATTTATTTTTATTTCTATCTCACCTTTTAATTGACCAGGCACGGCCAGGCGCCCTTTTTGTACTTTGAAAAATCTTTCGGACAATCACAGTACTTGGAAACCTCCGGGGAAATCCGGATAGATGACAACCCTAAGTAAAAATATAGACAAAAAATACGCAGGTTCGTCGTTCCTGATAAATAAACTTTGCTCATGCGATGTAGTGATATTATCAGGTACTTTTTAAATATTTTCTATAGGGTGTTCCATTACCACAAGATCTAAGCTAAGGGTGGTCGTTAGTATGCCTATTACTTCT
>LGAG01000459.1:937514-952058 GCA_001278395.1 Lerema accius
TTTCCGGCCGAATCTTCCTAAGTATAGCTGAGTAGGTACAGGTTATATGTAAGTCAGATTCGGATTTGTTTTTATTTTTATCTCATCTTTTAATCTTTCGGACATTTACATTGCTTGGAAAAATCCGGGGAAATCCATGGATGGAGGATGGCAGCCCTAAGTGAAATTATAGACAAAAAATACGCAGGTTCGTCGTTCGTGATAAATAAACTTTGCCCATGCGATGTGATATTATCAGGTAGGTACTTTTTAAATCTTTGCTATAGGGTGTTTCTCCACTACTACAAGATCTAAGCTAAGGGTGGTCGTTAGCATGCCTATTACTTCTTGATTAAATTGAATAAATACGTTATATTACGGTATTAATTAATATCATCACAAGTATTACAACCAATGACTGTCCTACTCCTGGGCTCGGGTCTACTCTCACAGTGTGATACATTAAATCATACAATGGATTAAATTACATTATCCCTTACTATTCTATATGTTCCCCGAACCCCATAAACAAACGATACCATCGATCCGCATTTGGCAAGAGTTGGCGCGACCCCATAACGAAAGATTTGGGTCACTCTCACTTGTATATTAGGTGTGGTTCGTTTGTACGACCTTATTTCTCCATGATCACAGACATTTCGAGCTGTAATATTAGGGGAATCATAATTCCTGTTCCTAATTTAAACAATTTCATTTGAGACTTGTCGAGGTAACTTGCCGAACTTTTCTTCGAAACTAAACCATACCTAAATATTATACAGATCATTAGTGAAAATGATAATCGCAACCGAAATGGTGGAACCGTTTCTGCAATTAGTTTAAATATTAACCAATTAATATTTACAAATTTATCTTATTAATCGGGTTATCAGGTCATTCTGTAGCGTGACTATAATAATATGTCAATGGTTTGTGTCCTTAAAGATAATATATAATTACATGATATAAAGTTAGACTAAAATATAAAATTCTAGACTAAATAAAAGTCAAATTTGTCAAAAATAATTACGCAATGTAAAAACGATAATAATTTGTTTTCTCTCAGATCAAACTAAATTTCTATTTCTAAACAGGATTTGCGAGTTAATTTTCGCGCAAATATTTCCTAATTCAATTCCGGTATACATCTGTGATATTATTCTATTAGTCATAAGGAAATCTACACACCTGAGTTCCAAGGTGTTTGAAGTCTTTTCAGTTGAATGAGTACGGTTCAGTAAAATAGAGGAAAATGCTACATGCCAGTATGTCAAATAAACACAGAGTCAAATTGATTTTCCGTCGCTATTGTGATGTTAATTCCACACGGGTATTTCCATATACACGGTTACACTTCAAGTAGTACATATTAAACTTTTAAAAATATTTTTTTAACAAAATCCACAGCTATAATTTTAAATTTACTATACTTATTATATAATGTACCTACTTATTACTGTTAATACATGAGTTATGTCTTTAAGAACTTTTTTTATTAAGATGATTTTCTTAGAACATCCTAATAGACTATTTTTTTTCTTTATCACAGATAAAAATGTAAACAAGTTAATGTGCAATAAAATTTTCATGCGATTTAAGTATGCAATTATTCCTTTTTACGGTCCCTCTCTTCACTTTTAAGTCTTTTTAGTGCTAAGTTAATTTAGGTTCGATTTCCGATCTGGGCAGATATGCAGGATAAATTTTTTGTTCTCGAATCTTGTGTAATCAGGCATTTGTGTATGTCCTTATTTTTAATGCTACCCGTTACCAGTAATCGTAGTTTATGTGTGTGTGTGTATGTGTCAGTGAATGTTTATGTAACTATTTTGCTGAAGTTCCGCGATAGGCGTAAACATCGGCTCATATCAAGTTTGCAAATGACGTGTATGAGTGAGATTACTACTCAGGGTTTATGTAGATTAAACTATTCGATTCGAGATTAACAGTTTTTTTTCTAACATAATAATTTAGGTACCTATGAGGTAAATTAAATAGGTATAACTAACAATATTTAGCCACTTTGAGCATAGTATTATTATTAGCACTTTCATATATTATACTATGCATGCATAAATATACGAGTATAATATGATTAATCTCAGGCCTAAACTGAAATTAAAGACATAAGTATAGTCTAAAACAATTTGCCTTTGCTTTGCATCCAGAAATACGATATAGGATAGATTGTATCCCGATTATAAGGTCCCTGGTGATACATCCAATATTTCTTTCAATTATTTTTCGCGGGCGAAGCTGCGGGCAGAGCCGCGGTCGTCGTCTAGTCCTACTAATCCTACTAATTTTCTACTTCCTACTAATATTTTAAATGTGAAAGTTTGTAAAGATGTTTGGATATTTGGTCGTTGTCTCTCCTTCACGCTCTAACCGTTGAACTGATTAAGCTGAAACTTGGTACACAGATAGGTTACATCCAGGAATAGGACATAGGATACATTTTATCACAATTATAGGTTCCCCTGGGATAAATCCCGTATTTTTAAAACTACCCTTCTGCGGGCAAAGCCGCGGGCGTCGTCTAGTTTTTTAATATGTTTACCAAAACAAGTTGGCAGCCCCACGTACCTATCTTGATTACCAAAAAAGCGTTGACCTTGTTTTAACAGCAGCAGGCTTCTGAAAATAGTCGAAGGACTGACGTCATCGGTTCATGAAATAAATTCTCGATTGTATATTTATTTGATGCGATTTCTGTTTGTACGTACTTACAGTTCTAATGGGAAAAACCCACTTCGCGGTGTCGTTGCTACGCTGGTGCCTATGGTAATGTAGTTACATAATGTACATACCTTTTGTTATGATTGTCCTTCAACTCACTTGATAAGCGATTTAACATATATTTTATAACCCCTTTCTCTCTTTAGTTTTGCACTTCACCTGTACTGACCTTAATTTTTCATATGCCTCTAGAAAATGCTCATCATATCGGACAACTTTTTAGCGTTTCAATAAATCTAACAGTTTAGCTGGTTCCTTGAAGTATCTCGACATCAGCACTACCTGCCGGGTACAACTGTGACTCCAAACCATACACGGTCCTTTTAGATTACGTCACAAAGTTTTGATTGAAATCGGTCTAGCCGTTTAGGAGTTCAGTGACAAATACACGCACCTAAGCTCTTTTTATAAATTAAGATATCATTTGTATTTAACGACAGTCCAGTAGTGAGTTCAGCTGCCTTATTTAGAAGTCCCAGGTTCGATTTTCGGTGTAAGAAATGAATGTAAAATGCAACACTCAGCAAGCAAAAGTAAGCAATATTATTAACTTCTTTTCGTTTATGAATAAACCAAATACCTCTCCCTTCATACATAAATACTTAAATCAACCCCTTAAAAGCTAAATCCAAATAGTAATGTACTTACTTCAATTATAACAGCTGCGAAATGTTTTCAAACCATCGAATGTTTCCTTCCCCAGTCTTGACGATTTCTGTCAACATTTCGCGGAATGTATTAGCAACAACACTGATCGTTGGATAGTTCAACAACTCGAATGTTCCCACAAAACATTGAATCGATTGCATCGTATTGTTTTCAGGAAAATGGTAGGTAAGTATGTATGTAGAGTTAAGTGAGAAGTATTGGAATGAGATGTTATATGCCTTTAGGGTGAGAGTTGTGTGTTAATTTGTATGTGCAAATGAAATGAGCCGATTTAGATACGGTTTTCACTTATGTATTCGATTGTGATTGGTCCTAGGTAATTGTCATGGTGATAACTCACTAGATGGCGCAACAGTAGCGTTTGAAATAAACTTTTTTTTGCGGTTAAAGCCATTGAGCATTACCTTTATTTACAAAGTTGACGGTGCATTGGGTTATGATAATAGATTTAAATTGCTTTTATCTTTTTTTCATAATTCTTAATTTTATGTTGTGATCATTTTGCGCGTATTCTAAAAATAGTCTTGTTGGCATGCTTGTTTTCTAAAAATCTAAAGGTCTCTATAATACATTTTATCCCGGAATCCATACTTTATCCCTTGGGATAAAATACACGTTATTATGTAGATTCTCCTAAAAACGAAAGACACCTTGACAATTTTAACAGAATTACAGACTCGTATACAGTATTTTCTAATTAATAGAACAAGAGAGATTGTTGACTAAATAGAAACATAATTTCTCATTTCTACTCCCCTTACTTATCACTGTTACCTGTTATCGGCACATCGCAAAATATCTAATATTTGAAGGTCTTGTTATACCAATAAGTGCAACATTTTCCGGGTATTCCTAATACTGATTAGATATTCATAGTTTCGTTGCTATCCAGCCAAATCCAATTTGATCCTATCTTGATGTTATCACAGATTGACACAGACACAGGCAATGCAATAAAAATATAAATGTTGTAAAAGTATTTAGATATACATTATTTTCGAAGATCGTGATTTGGAGCTGTTTTGTATCAACGACTTTTTTTAAACTTTGAATTTATAGGATTGCCAAATGTCAAAATACTTAATAGTGCATAGCTGTAAATAATTTTATTGTCGACCAAAGATGATCAGAATTTGATAGTGTTTCTGCAAGCCCAAAGTATAGTCTTCTTACACGGCGTCAAAAAAACCTAAATCATGAAAAAAATCCTCTACGCGCGCCTATAAACTCAAGCCTACACACACACGCACTCAGACAAAATCCGCACAGTCACTCAGTGAGTAAAATAAGTGCTTAGTACCTAGCTACTGTATTCAATTCAGTCCGTAGTTATTTTCCATTTGCAGACACTTGATGCTTTGTCTTTATTAAACCATCAAGCGTCTTTAATGACCGGTCCTTTGTCCCAATTGTATGTGCAACTTGTCAAAAGGTTAGTCACTTTGTAGTTTTTTGCGAAGAGATTGTTTATGACCTTCGTGGCTTCGTTCAGCGAGTTAGAATAAAGTATGTTATGTGATAACCTCATTTTTCTGCCGGTTCTCATTGGTCTGACTGGCTATCGTAGACACCGTACCGTAACTCATTAATGCTCTTCTCTGTACGCTAGTATGCAAATTACTGCTAAAAATATATAAATTATGTATGTTAAATAGATGCGTAGCGTGCGTTAGGTGTTGGGTAGCAACCTAAAAGAAAAAAGATTATTAGGTTGGTATTGTTTATGGGCGTCACTAAGTAGCACCAGGGGCGGTCTGCAAAAGAAATGTTATCTCATTTAAATAGCTCGATATACAATGTCTGGCAGGTCCCTTTAATTATCACGACAACAGCACAAGACAAGTACTGGGACCATTGTGCTACCAAACCATACACGGTTCCTCTTAAATACTTATTTAACCACAAAATATTAACTTAAACTGCTGCATTACTTTTTGAGGATTTCAGTGACAAACACACGTACGCTGGAATTTTATATACATATTAAGATGTCACTCCCACAATGAAGACGAATCCAATGACACCTAACATGCTGAAATCGGATAACTTATAAACCAATTGCACTATTAACGTACCAAAGAAATGAGCATATTCGTACTCGTACAAACGGTCAAAAAAAATATTCTCCTGACGCAATCGGGTAAAAACAAAGACAAAACGATTTTGTTTGCAAAGATATAAATCATTTAGTAGGTAACTACTAAGATCTCTCATAAAGTCATTAGCCAGATGTAAACAAGTTAAAGGACAAAACGGTGCCTTTTTGTTATTTTCACAATTTACACTAGCTACTATTTGTTTTATGCTATCTACAATCTGATACCATGAATAAATACTACATTGTGCAATCTAAAATAGGGTTGTCACCCCTGTTTAAAATATATTAAATCAGATAAATCTATGGTAGTAACTAATTGTGCATTTTACATAATATTAATTAAAAAACTGCAATTACTTAGTTGCCAACCCATTAAATAATTTTCTGCTTATTACTAATTTGATAAGGAAAGGTAATCACTTTTATTGCTATTAATCAACGGTTATAAACATTTATATTTCCAATTCTAGTTTCAAAGGGAAAATTACTATAAAAGTTATGTGTGGCAACCCTAATTAAATTACAGGGTCTTACACAACTAAACAAATTATTAAAGAATTACACAGATTTCATTGAAAGTCGACAATTGGAAGACATTTATCATTTTCCTGTTTCTGGTATATTTTCCTACTATTCTAAGTAATTTGTTTAAGGCTTATGATTCTCATTTGAAAGTAGCATAATGTCGTATATTATGTTTGTTTAATGACTCTGGGTTATTAAGTCGGCAGGTAAGACTTTTCTGTGTATGCGAATTTCAACATACTCGTAATAGTAGGAAAATGAGAATGGCGGTTTTGTTTCCAAATCTTCATGTTCCAAGTGTTCAAAATGCTCAGTAAGCTTTCTAATTTTGTTCTTCTCCTTCTTTCTAAAGCCCAAACCTCTTGACGGATTTCGATATCATGAGAAATAATTGAATCATGTACTAGCTAAATATTGTTAAGAATGTTCCCATTATTTTTGTAGCTTTTAGAAATAACACAGATATTAAATGTAGGTATATTGAGAAGTAAACATACGAAATACAATTTTACGTTTATCAAGTAAATGATATAGGTAACAGCAATAGTTCACTTTACTAAGTAAGTTTACCTTAAGTGGAAATGGCATCGATGATACGAATAATAATATAAGTCATAAATGAGAATACACAATGCATTTTGCGTAGATCACGCAATAAAATTTTCCTCAATCAAAGTTCCATACAAAAATGTTTAAACCACTTTGTATTCGGACTTTGAACTCTGTAAGCTTTCTCAGAAGCCATTTGAGTGAACGTACCAAAATATTAATCATTTTATAGGCAGCTATACATATATACTATGCTAAGTATAGATGTATTTAATTAAAGGTGGCCACTCCACTCGAGGTCTACAAGGTCGTAGTGTCAACGTTTGAATTCGAAGCCTCTTGGTGCATTTGTTGATGCAAAATTATGTTTGAGTCATATTATTGATAATTTGTTGTCTAGTGTATACAGCTAGCTTAACAAGTTTCACTTTGAAGGTGACATGGTTAATAAAGAAACGAATTTTTTTATTGATATGACATTACAATACTGGTATGCTAAACTTGTCAATGGTTCATTGACTCCCATGGATATGTGCTGTAGCTATATTTTTATCATGTTCAACACCGACAAAGTTTTATGCGTTATTATTATTTATTAACTTTGTTTAATTAAATTTTTGTCTTCTAATAATTTTTAAGTAGATAGATTAACGTACCTACTTACATACTTACATGATTTAAATTTTATTATTGTTGTTAAATGTTATTTAGGTTAACCTACTTTTAATCGGAAATTTACAACATATAAAACTGATTTCATTTTATTTTATGCTTCGGAATTTATGACTTGGAATTAATACTTGCTGGCAGTACTTAAATTAATGTCAGAGATACAAACGCAAATTTTATGGGTTGTTTTAATTGTAAGGGGAAGTAGAACATCTATTTGACATTCACAGCTTCTACCCAAATTCATTACCATGGCGACCTTCAATTTGAGCCACCCCAATGACCTCCTGTCTGATAAATGATAATTTGATACGCGCTGTCATGGTAAATTAGTTGCTAAAGAAATAGCAAGAGTCGTCGTTAATTTGTGAAAATATTTTTGTCTTTAGTTTTCGTTGCTAATACGTTACTCTCTTAGGGAAATATTATTAATTCCTTACAATGGTATTCAGTTTTATTAACACGACTTTATGGTTATGTTTCGTAATAATAATATTAAAGTAGTCTAGGATGGCTTTAATGTTGTTGTCATAATTATGCCATATCTAAAGTCACTATTTCAATATCTACACCATCCACATCAGTTATTGTTGTCAATTTTTTTTTCAGTATCAAAGATCATAGGCATCTTGTTTACACCTTAGTAACACGTAGAGTTATACTGATTGTAAGTACCATAAAATAATATTTAGTGGTAGTCCTAACATTGATTACGGCGTTATATATTAGCTTAAAGTATGTCAATGACACTAAATACTCAGTAATCAATTAATTACTTGTTTAATTGGATTAATGGTATCGTATCGTCTAAGTTTAAACAGGTTGATAACATGACATGCAATCTGTGATTTGTGTTGCTGTGTACAGTGCATCTTAGTTAAGTAAATACCTAATTAAAATGTTATCTTTGATTTTTTTACATGAAGTTAAGTGCAAGCCGTCTTGTCTTAGTTAGAGTAATGTTTACAATTTGTTACATTTGTTTAGTCTGCGGTTTCAATTTAAATGGAACATTTGATGAAATATAAATGAAAGCAATTCCTCATAAATATTAAGGTAGTTGTACACTGAAGTAATATATATAGTTGCAAGTAAATAGACTTAATAAAAATCGATAGGCGAAAAAATTATAATTTTTCGAATGTATTGCCCAAAAAAAGTTTAGTTTTTTGCATCCTACGCTTAAGTCAAAGTAAAGTTTAACAAGTCAAATTAAAAGATTTTTTTTAAAACAAGCTTTTATTACTTGTTAACAAAAATAACTAAAAAGTTAATAAGTGCAAAATTTCAAGTCCCTTCTGTTAACCGTTGAAGAGTTTAATCGTGTGGAGCCAATCCTGGTAGCAGTATCACATCATGCTTATTACAAACACGCATTGTCATCAGGACTGGACCAGTGTGTAACATTTTAGCTCAATCGGACACCGGGCAGTGGGTGAAATTTAGCTTGCAACATTTCATTACAAACACCAGGACAGGTGAAACTAAATAAAAGCTTGTAAAATACCAAAGCCTTTTTATGTAAAATGTGTTTGTAAAAAGGTATTAGATCTCATGTAGAGCCAAGCTTAAAAAGTATTTGAATAATTCATATTTATATTCATTAATTCGTATGAATATATTTGGTTACAGATATGCACATACTTTTAATATCTGTTACCTACCATTTAGGATGGGATGATAAACATGATGCTAAAAAGTAGTCTTACACTCCAAATTAATTATGCGTCTTTTCTAGGAGTAGGTAGTCATCGTCATTAGGGCTGCCAACTTTTTTTTACAAGAAATAAAGTACATATATTTAGGTCTGTAAATAATATTAAACAGTGTTTTAGAAAAATGAACACCATTTTATTTATTAATTTTTTTGAAAGTGGCCCTAAGTCTAACGTTTAAATACTGAAAACATTATTTTGTATACTTTATTTTTGTTTAATTGTAAAAAGTGTTATGTAGTGAAAACAGTATAATAATTTTAACAGTATAGTTGGCAACCCTAATCGTCATATTTAATACCTACCAGGCATAGTTTTGATTACCGAACTTGCTTATTAGGTTATAAAAATGTCAAGAAAGATATACGATGATTACTGTCACACGATATAAAACATTGTCAATGAACATGTTTCTGTTCTAATTTATGTGTCATTACATTACGCATTTCCTGAAGTAAAGCGCATTATACACTATCCATCTTGTAGTCCCTTTAATGATCGTAGTTCGCTAACTTATGATCGATATCTTTTGTTCCTTTATCTATTTCTACAAAGGGGATGTTTACAAATTGACGTCACAAACAAAACCTTGTATTGCTCTTTTAAAAAAAAAAATAATACCTTAATTTTATTTATGCAGTTACTATAAAAGTATGCTATATAGTATATAGTAAAGGTATAGGCAGCCTATGTCACGTCAAATAAAGCAAGATGGATCGTGAATTACACACTTAGTTGTGCAATACAATATTTATCACTTGTACCGTTTAATATGTTGCTCGATAGTTTCAATTGGACCATAATATACAGACTAACAGTAGTTAAACTCCATAGTGAGCGCGCTCGAACAACACAGACATAGATACTTTAGTACCGACACGGATTTCGACTTGTGTTCGCAAGTGTTAGAACAAAATCGTAAAGATGAGTGCGTGCCGAGCTGAAGTATCATAAAGAAGTACATACATGAGTTTAACTACTGTTAGTCTCTCTGTACTGTGGTTTTAGTTTGAAACTAATTATTTTATTTACTCATATGTTACGTATCTTCAACGCGTCCTTGTGACAACATGTCTGCTACATGTTACACATCGCTACCCATCGATTATATCGTACAAGTATTTTAATATTAGTACAGGTGTGAAATAAAATTAATATTTATGATTGTGGTGCCCATTGCGGAGCGGTGGCAATACATATTTTGTGCTTCAATCAAATTCGTTGGTGCGTTAGTTTTTTTTTTTTTTGTAAATTACAATTTAGTTTTTTTTTTGTTTCAGATAAACTTGAAAATGGCGCCAAGTTAAAAAGAAATTTGAAAAAGATTAGCTAATTGTATTTTTAAAGTGCTAAATAAACTGTGAAGTTGTCAAGTGTTAAGTGTATTATACAATGGATCCAGGGTACTTCGATATTGAAAGGAAACAGAATCCACGAGAAAGGGCTAGCATAATTTCGAAAATATGCTTTTGGTAAGTTGATTTAAAGACTAAAATTACAATTTACATCTTAGCAGATCTCTTACCTTCTTGTCCTAGAATCTTGATTGACTGTTTGTCTGAAAATCAAAATATAGGTTGATCCAATAAAAAAAAATGTACAGTATATAAAGTGTTGTAGAAATAATGGCATAACTTTTTTATCGCATTTCTAGTACTAAACTGTTGCAACTCAAAAAAATAATATATTTTATAATTATTAAGAATACTTGTGGTTTTCTACTAGTCCTAAAGGTTATAAAAATAATGATAATTGATTTGTTTTTTTAATGCTACTCTTATGATTTAGTTGTATTACCTATAATATTAAATTATGTTTATATTTTTTGTTTTTAGGTACACTCTACCTCTTTTTTTGAAAGGCAGAAAAGGACAGCTCAGCATTTCAGATGTGTACAGGTAATGGTTTGATTGTTTTTTTTATGAATACATAATGATAATTATGTAATTTTTTTTTTTATATAGCAATATAGTCTAGGTCTAAGATCAACTGGTAAAGCCTGCTATGTATAAAATATGTATTATACATTAAGTTTCCCCTTGTTTTTTACCTTATTCTCCTTCTTAAGGTGTGCAAAAGATATAAATAAATACTTATTTAAAATACCAGTTGACCTGGGAAATTTCGGACCGCCTCAAAATATTGATTTTGATTTATTGAAAGAGCCAAATATTTTTCCTTATGGTGAGACGTTTTAAACCTTCTCTGGACTTGCACAAGCAATTTAAAACCAAAATCGGCCAAATCTGTCCTTCTCGAGTTTTAGCGAGACTAACGAACAGCAATAGATTTTTATATATAAAAGAAAGGAGAAGAAGATTGTTTTTGTATATATGTCAGTAGGTATTTAATGTGAATTACTCGTGTTTATGACTTGAGTATTTTTCCAGATGTACACCTGGTCACAGAGCAGCGCCCAGAGGTGACGTCATGGGGGAGAAATGGAAAGAGGAATTAGAAAAATTAGGTATTTTAACAATATTCTCCTTAGAATTATTACAACGATACATACATGTAAAAAAATAAAAGAGAAGTTTTGACAACGAAATTTAATCCTATACCACAGACCAAAACAAAAAATATATAGACGCAGCATTCGGAACAAAGAAGCGTAGTAGGGAAAAACATAACGTTAATAACAAATGATAACGTTTCCCGGTACATTTCTCGGCAGACCGTGCCCGTTGACATATGTCAGATGGTAAAAAAAAGAAAAAAAATTACCTCAATTTTTTGTTTTGAACACTGAGTCTAGTATATTTTTTGGTCTGAGTGCTATACATAATGTCATGTTAGTAACCAACCGAAAATAGCGTTCAGCGACATAGCATGCTTTTATCAACTTTACTATAATTATTATCGGTCTCTTTCATACTTTAAAAAATCACCCTAATTGGGCATATTTTGGGCGCCGAGAGCATTTGTACCATAATATCATTTTATCATGATATTTTGATATTTAATTCTTATTTTCATTTTTTTTTCCAGATAAAGGCAAGAAACCATCGTTGCTGCGCGCTATGCTTAGAATACACGGCGTTAAGTTCTTCGTAGTTAATTTCACGTTTGCCATCATAGATGCCACTTTTAGGTAAGAATACAATTGAGATCTTGAGTATCAAAATTACCAACCCTCTTTACTAAGTGTATTATACATTATGTGCTAATCAATAAAAGGCCCCCTTTGACGTATAAAATCATAACCAAAAAATTAAAATTTTTACAAAAGCGCCTATTAGTATTATGGAAAATTTTTAATTTAAAATAAAACCACTAACTTAGGCATCAACCAAAAAACCGTATACCTACATACATACACTCATAAAACATTACCCTTGTTTTGATGCATTCGGGTATTAAGTACAAGGGAATTTAACGTTGCAGGTTATCAGTCCCGGTGTGCCTGGAAGGCTTGGTGACGTATTTCTCGTCTCCTGTCAAGACCATCTCCAACACACAGGCGTATTTGTATGCTGTTGGTGTTGTAGGGTAAGTACGATTCAATTAAACTAATATCTAAGGCTTTCGTCTACCTAGAAACTTGCCTTGGGTTACTTGCCTACGGTGAAACCTTGTTTTTGTGAAGATAATTGTGAACTAAAAAGAACCTTTTTGAATAGTGTATAAGGTTTAAAATGAAAGGTTTATTTCATCGATTTAATCCGTGTTACTAGTGTGAATGCTGGTTTTATTCGACACTGATATACCGTTTTTTATTCCCTACGAAAGATATTTCGGCTTTATACAGACGTCTGTTGAAATATTTGCAAAAAATAATAATAAGACAAAATTTACCTATACTCATAGTTATAGTATGTTTACATTTCGAAAATGGATAGAGTATTGATTTGTAATAACCGTTAGTGTTCCGTCCGCAATGTTGGTAGTAAGTGAAGGCACCTACTAGGCATCCAGGCTACGGCAGCTAAAATATGTGAGGAATTCGTGGCTTATGTGCGCGGATATTACGTTATAATTATGTTCGTCTGACGTCATTATTTTAATTTATAATTTACTAGAAGTCGCCGGCGGCTCCGCCCGCGTAATTTTCCCGTTTCTGGAATACTTTTTTTGCTGCTCCTCTCCTATTCATCATAGCGTGATGTTATATAGCCTATATGTTTCCTCAATAAATGGACTATCTTACACTAAAAGAATTTTTCAAATCGGTCCAGTAGTTCCTGAAATTAGCGCGTTCAAACAAACAAACAAACTCTTCAGCTTTATATATTAGTATAGATTTCGGACAACAATGATCCATTATTTTGTCAGTAGTACATATATAGGACTTAAAGAACTGTTAGTACACCTATAGCTAATCATATCACAACATAAAAAAGCAATAAAACAATACATCAATATTCCATATACCTGTGAAGCACTCTATACCTCGTTTTTTTCGTCGTGATTTAAAAGGTAAACAATCTTGGCACAATTTTTATTTATTTCATTAATTTAAAAAAATATTTAGTAGTATACAGAAATTTATTTTAACATTAAATTATTGTTTATTCTTTAGTTTTTTTTTAGTATGTGTCTGCCTTATTTTTAAATCGATAATTACAATAAAAAGACACTGTAAGATTGTTTACCTTTTATATCACGACGAAAAAAACGACGTATAAGCGGTTATGTTATGTCGTGTCGTGTTTCAGATTGATGGCGGTGATGGCCAGCATGATGCACCCCATGCTGTTGTTCCTGCTCGACATGAGCATGAAAGTTCGGGTAGCGTGTTGCTCCCTTATATATAGAAAGGTCAGTTACAGTCACAGTTTATTTATGTATGCATTTTGTGTTAGGGACTAATAGCTCACAAAACGAAAGTAAAGCGTGTTATAGAAATAGACTCGTACATACATAATAGGACGTACATACATACATACGGTTAAAAATGTTACCTTCGTTAGTGCGCAGTCGGGTAATAACTATGCGTGCAGCGTCAACTAATTAATTTTACTTCAGTCTTTGAAATACAGAATTATGTATGCGCAGCGCCATCTATCGATTGGAGTACATAAACTAAGTTATAAATTTTGTTTTTTTTTTTATTCCAGCTTCTAAGGCTAGACCTGACCGCTGGTGGCAAGGCCTCGGAAGGTCTCGCCGGCCACGTGGTCAACCTGCTGACAACGGACGCCCAGCGGTTCGACATGGCGAGCATCTTCTTCACGGATCTCATCAGAACGCCGATAGAGAGCGCAATAGTCGTGTACTTGATGTACCGGCAGATAGGTGTCGCTACTCTACTAGGCGTTGGATTCCTACTGATGTTTATACCTCTACAAGGTGACATTATAACGTATAATAATAGAAAAAAAAAACTACAGCGAGGATTATAACTCGCTGCAGTCGAGTAAAAATTATAAATTTTATTGTTTAAAAAACAGATTTTTTAAAGTACCAAGAGTTTATATCAATCCGGCTGACTCTAGTTTATGTAGGATCAAGTGTGTATTTGTCTTTAATAAGGATAACAGGAATTACCATAAAATCTGATATTTACAAGTAAGTAATTAAAATGCTATTGTAATTATGAAAATTCATTTTTACTTCTTATAATATAATGAATAAAATTTATGACATTAATTAAGTGTTTCA
>LGAG01000459.1:968642-980074 GCA_001278395.1 Lerema accius
CAAACTACTGCACATTGAATCGAACAATAAACAATAAATAAGATAAGTTAAAGAAACCATTTAGTCCCTATAAAGACAAAGTGTGTAACATCATTGTAGGTGGAGCTACAAGAAGCGCTAACAGGGTTCGCGGCAGGACTGTCGACGAAGGTCGGCGACGGCGGCGGCAACCTGTCCGCGGGACAGAGGCAGCTGCTCTGTCTGGCTCGCGCCGTGCTCGCGCGCCGCGCCGTGCTCGTGCTCGACGAGGCCACCGCCAACGTTGATACTGAGTGAGTGAGATAGTATAGACTTTATATAGGGACAGATAGAGACAGTTAATGATGATATTGTGAAATTTAATCTTAGAAAATTGCCAAAATTATTGACCTTTTGTCTAGTTTGCCTGTAACATAAAATTGTTTTCTAGAGAATAATAAATTGGATTTTTGGTAGGGTTTGTATATTTGTATTAAATATTACCGATTCATCGTAGATTGTTACAAATTACATACAGTTGGTTTGTGGGTTTCAGTTCGAATGAATTTGTTGTTAGGAGAAAATGAAATGCTAATAATTTTACAAAAAAATAGGACTTGTAAGTCTTTATTTAACGATTTTTAGCTACAAATAACAATACTCTTTATCGTACTTTAAGTCAATTTTTTATAATTAACCTCAAAGTAGAACATTCTAAATCGTTAATTGATATCATTCAGGACAGACAAACACATCCAGGAGACGATCCGCACGAAGTTCGCGGATTCCACCGTGCTGACGATCGCGCACCGTCTCAACACCGTCATGGACTACGACCGCGTCATCGTCATGGACAAGTGAGTGCACGTGCACGTTACAGTGCGAGCGCAAGATTGCGTGTACGTGCGTGTTGTAAAATATACATTAAATTATACAAAACATTTGACTGTTGTTTGTCATAGAAGATAAGTGAGTACGTGCACGTAAACAGTGCGAGCGCAAGCGTGCGTGTACGTACGTCGTGTCAAACACACTTTAGAAAAAACATTTGTTTGCTGCTGTTTGATATATTGTTTCCTAAATTTGGATATTATCCTACTAATATTATAAATGTGAAAGTTTGTAATGATGTTTGGATGTTTGGATGTTTGGATATTTGGATGTTTGGATGATTGGATGTTTGTCCCTCCTTCACGGTCTAACCGCTGAACGGATTAAGCTGAAACTTGGTACACAGATAGGTTGCATCCAGGAATAGGACATAGGATACATTTTATCCCGATTATAGGTTCCCTTGGGATAAAATCAATATTTTGTTTATCGACTTTTCCGCGGGCGGAGCCGCGGGCATCGTCTAGTAATATAATAAAACATATTATTATGTTTCAGTTTTTTGTTTATGTGTGAGAATTTATGTAAGAGGGGGGCGTGCGTATATGAGTAGTACTACGTGAGTGTGTGCGTGCCTTATATTGTAATAATAATTTTTTTTCATAGATTCACTTCACTTTTTCATTTCACTTATTGGCTATACATAATAATATCAATTATGATATACTGGAAGTTAAAGACATTGTATAGATCGATGTTGTTATTATTATTTTTTTAATTGAATGATTTCTGTTGCCAGGGGTAGAGTGGTGGAGTCTGGTCACCCATACGAGTTGTTGACCCAGATCGCGCCGCAGAGTAAGAACGACCCGCCGCCACGGCGGCTGATCCTATCTAAGAGTCAGGTATTGATATCGACATTCGTTTATACTTTTTATGATGCTTACCTTTAAGCCTAGGCTTTGCTTAGATTAATGTGAAAGTTACTTGTGCTTTAACGTCAACAAAACTCAGCTGTTAGTCGTTAAGTACTTTATTAAAAATACTAATCCTGTATAGCGGGATTGTTAACGCGTTAATTGCGTTATGTTTCATTTTATAATTTTTTATTTTTTTTATTTTAGGCGCCGTTAGCAATCCCCGAGGACGAGACGTACGAGCGTGCGGAAGGCCGCGACGACAATGAGACGCTGATCGTGTCGCGAGACAGAATCAGGACATACTCCAACAGGTATCTACCACCTCTAATATACAGACAGCTATACAAACCAACCAGTACTAATTAAATGAAAAAAAAAAACTCGATTGGTAAACTTTGAGGGTGGGGTTATAGTATAAAAATATTTTCGTTTTTCTACTAATTAATCCTGGTATACGACATATTCTAAAAGATATTTCGCAACGTTGTCAATTGTTTGGTAGTATTTAATGTCTTTATGATCTTTGCTCTGAAATATATATTTATAACGAAAATAAATGTAAGTAACGTAGTGTAGCCAAATAGCTTAAGACATCTTTTGTCTTTATCAGATCGGAAATGAGTGAGCAAGAGGGCGGTATATTCAAAAACCTAGTGGAGCAGACTGGCCCGGAGACCGCCGCATTGCTCTATCAAATGGCTGAAGCGGTAAGTAGCATTAATCTTATTGTTCCATGGGAGATATAAGTTTTTTAACAAAATAGCTACTAAAATGGACTTTATTACCTCGACTTACGGCACATAACTCCATGTACTACTTTGCATAAAAGCATTGGTGTTTTGTTTTTGATTACCATAAATGCTGACTTCAATTGACAAAGAATTATTTTAATTTGGCGCCAGATTTAAGGGAACTTTAGTTTAATACCTCCCTCCGATTTTTTGGATTTTTTTTTGGAAATTATAAACACGATTCTTTAATTTATAATACGAGTCATATCACATCTTGAGTTTATTACATTTTATGTTATATTTCCAGAGTTACAAGAAAATGATGTCGAAGAAGAATTCCTAATTAACACTACAATTATAACAGAAGGCTGTCGACTATACCATTTACTGTGTACTATTTACTGACTACTGTACTTACTATACAAACGTGATCTTCGAAAGAATTTACTTAAGGGCGTAAAGTTACTTTATCTCTACTATTACTTACTTAACAAACCTTCCAATTTTTGAAGTATATACAACTAAATGTCAATTTTTATTTAATTACAAGTATACCCAGTTATAGATATGTTTTGAAGTTAAAGACATCAAATGAATATGCCGTTTCAGCTACTACTTTTATTTTATTTAACATATAGAAAAATGCAGGTTGAGATTTTTTTTATTACAATATTATTTATTAAATTAAATAGGTAATATTTTTTATGGCGTGTTCATATTTTTCTGTTTAACGTATTCAAATGTCACGCATTTTGTTTTGGTCTTCAATTCAAAAAACCGCGTCAATTATAGAACAAATAAATATGATTACAAATCTTCGAAACGCTACAGTTTCTATAAAATTGTGCCTTACGTGCAACTTTATTATCTAATTCAAAATTACTTTAACAAAAAGAGCTTCGCATTTTGCGGTCAATTACTTATACGCTTGATCAGAAATATTAAATTATTGTGTACATTGAACATTTATAAGACAATTTTTATAGTTCTGTTCATATTTCTGAAGTCAACCAATGTCACTAAAATTTTTATCTATAAACACTATTAAAATAAGTATTTTATGCATTTTCTGATAGCATATTAACTGCCAATTTTTATGGTAGTCTATAAATCCGGATTAGATTTTGTGTCACCAATTTATCTTCGCAACATCTTTCTATAGTACAAATATTTTTTCCTAAAAGTATTTAAAGCATTTATTTAAATCACTATGGGGATACCGAGTATGATCGTAAGGGTTAAATTTATTGTTTGAACAATTACGTACTACTAACATAGCAAATTTAGAATAAATAGGCACACAAGTAACTTATCGTTAGATTAGCTTGCCAATGTTTGAGTGTTTAGATAAAAATGTTGCTAATATCGGGAATATTGTATACACAGACTGAAAATATAATAGACTCAGTGTTCAGAAAAAAAATGAGGTTAACGTTTTTCTTTTTTTACGATCTGACGTAATGTACTGTATCGGAAAACGGCATCATTTGTTATTAACGTTATGTTTTTCCCTACTACGCTTTGTTCCGAAGACTGCGTCTATATATTTTTTTGTCTGTGATTGTTTACTTACCAGTGATCTTGTGATACTTATTATGTACTTATTTTGTGCTACTTATGTTATTATATAATTTGTAAACGAAATCCCCCGTTTAACTATAAGTTTGACAGGATTTAACACACTCATTGCATATTTTATATTATGTTACTTGTCAGTAGTTTAAATTATAGGATTATAACGTATATTTTATTGATAAAATAAAAAACCCTCAAATTCTCGAATCTATAGCTCAATTGTATGGGAACGAATATAAAAGAATCTTTAATATATTGTGAAACTACTATAATATGATCTCTTCTCCTCAGTAAGCGATACGTAGACCAGTATAAAGTTGGTATGAGATTTTATGTGATACATTTTTTTCGGTATTTCTATGCTTCAACGTTTTGAAAAGGTGCTTTAAAAACATATTTTTGTTCATTTGTTTTTTTAAGATATTTTTCTGGTGCTACTTACATCCACTTTTAACATATTTTTTTTATTTAATAAATTCTCGAAAAAGTTTATGAAACTTTAGTGCAGATGAGATTTTGGCGTATAATATTCTGTTATAAAATGACGTATTTGGGGGACTGAAAAATTGGAGATTATTAGCGCTAAGCATTTGAGTTCGTAGGTGGTCGTTTGTTGTTAGTGCTTTGTAATTGAGTATTATGCGCAAAGTTTTAAAGCTAATTACTTCATACGTACCTACTAGTACCTACATTACTACTAAAAGTACTTATAAAAGTGCACTAAATTGTAAATTCCTCAAAGTTAAAAATGTCTGCGTGAAGGATATTTTTAGTAAATTATTGTTATCTTCAAATGCAACTTGAAAGTTCATAAAGTCTTTAAGACAGAGAAATTAGATTCCCGTCTGTACCAAATATGTTTGTGTTATTTTTGTATTTAGTAATGTAAACGAATTGTAAACAGTATTTTTTCGTCTCCACTTATTATGTTAGTTTTTAATAGATAATATTTCCACTTTCATATTTTTGTTGATGTAGAAATAGTACCATTGAGGTAGCCCAACTGTATATCTAAGATAGAACAAATTGCTTATTCTAATTTGTCATTATCACAGTGTTGTGAAACCCACTGGGATACTTGACATATAAATTGAATAAATCTTGAGAACATCAAACGTTATTTTAGCAAAGGTAACTCTTTCCAATGTTGGATCAGTTACCTGATTTATTTTGTACTATTGTGTACTTATATTGAAGTGAGTTTTACAATATCAGTATTAAAGTAGTTTAACTACGTTTTGCGCTGAATGTCTTAATTCTTAACACGATATTTGTAACCTGATCCTGAGTTAGAACTAGTTAAAAACTGTTATGATGAGAAAGATTAGTCCATAACGTAAGGACTGTAAGACTAGGTGTGCACTGGGCAGCTAGACGAACATAATATCCACGAATTCCTTAAATATTTCGCCTGTCGAAGCCTAGTACGCGCCTAGACTTAATTACTACGGCGAATACTGACTGGATTCTGTTATTTTCCTAGACTACGTATTTTTTATATATTTGTACATGGCATCATTGTATAAACGCATTTTATTGTCAATGTGTTGATTGTATTTTGTGATTGTTATTGAAATTAATTTTTCATTTACTTACTTTTTTATATGCTCACGGAAAACGATTAACAACATCGTTCGAATGCGCCAAATTGGAATTAAGTTTGAAAATAATTGGGATGCCTTAAATTTAGATAAAACAGAACAGAAGTTTCTGGGAAAACTATATTGATGCACGCAATATTTTTAGTATAAAACTCATATTTTTTTAAATTGCAACCTCTTGTTAGCGGCATTAGCTGGTACTGAAAACTAAATGGTCATCCTGCAAATATGATTAACACATTTAACTTTTTAGAAACTACGACCATAGGCAATTAGTGCGACCTTCAAGATATTTGCTTTGTAAATTAAATTGACATGAGGTTATTCCTAATAGGGCTGTAACTTGATATCTGATATAGATGTGACTATATTTTGTTTATATCGGTGAGATTTCAGCTCTAGAAGTAATTTTATGTTACCCTTAAAAGTGTAATGTACGTTCAGAACCAGTCTTTTGACAGTGATAGTGTTTAATGTGATATAAATATTATGCAGTAAAATAAATATTATTTAAATTTGTTTTGTATGTTTTATTTTGTGCATTTCCCGGTTGGTCTATTAAGGTCTTGTGTTATATTTAAAGGTATCTTGTATAATTATTTTTAAGTTTAATCTTAGTTGAAGGCACACATTTTTTTTATTATTAACAGTTTATACTGTTGGTTCGGAGATTATTTTCTATCGAGAAGAACTAACACAATACAAATTAATTATTTTTCCATGTCAACATGGTTCTGAAGCATGTCTTCCAGTAGATAGTTTAGTGTAGCTTCACTTCACTCAAGATACTTGATGTCAGGCAGTAGCAGGTAATCTGAAAAATAAAAAAAACAAACATTTTATAATACAACTATTATGTAACAACTGTCATGGAACTAATGTGAGAGTATTTTTTAACTTACATTTTTATCAAGTTCCCCATATACTAATTTAGGTATGTGGTTTTTCAATAACACTAAATTAATAAAGAGGTGTGTCTGTACGGATGTTCCACCGAGTGTTACTTCAATTTTCCGTATCTGTTTCAAGCTCCTCAATTTGTCAATGGCCACCCTGCTGTTATATAACGACCGAAAGTCTTTCTCTATTATTTTGAGTCATATTAGGTATTATATTAACCATAGTTTCAGGACAAATTGTATGATATACATTACCTTTACGAAGAAAACCTTGCGCTAACTCCATGTTACATTACCTACTTCTTCATCCTTTTCTTCGCCAAGCTGTAAGAGAGAGACAGCAAGCTGTCAAGTGTGACGTCTGTTCAGAAACTTTGAACCATTTATTTTGGCGGCCGCAATATTTTCTTTGACATCATTTTTTCACAAGACCAATTCAATGAAAGCACAAGCTATTTTTTTCTTGTGTTACATACAATATTCAATTTATCTTTCAAAAAAACGACGAGCGACCGCCTTATATAAAATATGCACTGACCGTCGTCAAAAAATATTTTTTTAGCCGTCGTCGGGATGTTATTTTTTTCGACGGGCGTATTCAGTATTTTATTTTTTCTCATCTTTTTTACAAGATATACAATTAAGTCAGTAACATAACGCTATCGATACGAGTTACAATGTACAAACGCCTTAACTATTATAGTTAACAGAAAAAACAACATGAAAAATGCCTATTTACAAATGGGGAATATTAACTGCAGTTCAACAATTACAGATAAAACTTCATATTGTAAATTAAACAAATCCCTCGGGTTACTGCCATTTTATCTCCGCCCGTAACTTAACTACTAGATCCTATTCTTAGGAAGTATTAAAAAGGACGCCATTGCAAAATGTGTAAGCGATTACTTTTTATATTAATGCAGTTAATAGATTACCCATTTCTTTACATCAAACATTTACACACTAACTGTCTCGCTCACACCCGTCAATAACACGTAACGGACCACTATGTCTGTCTCCTTCTGTCATTACGGGATAGACAGAGATGGATATGTTTGTCATTACGTGTTTATTCACAAGAGCGAGCGCGACCGTACGAAAAAAAGGAAGGAATAAAACAGTATTTTGTATATTTAAAAATCTCTCACGCGACAAAGAAAAAACAACTAACGCTAATATAATAATATAAGTATTTAGCTAAGTAATATAATATAGAAAAACATTTTTGTTAAACAATTTCTTGCCAGAGCCTTAGAGGTGTTACTTAATATTGGATGTCGGATGTCGGCGCCGAACTCCGCGCGGGTCGTTTGGTACTTCGGTTATTTTGTTTAAAACTGATAATGATTAAAGTATAAATTATTTCCTTCGCTATAGAAACTTGTTTACTATCTTAGAAAGTAAATAAAACCTGGCTTGCCGAATTATCAAATTGTAATTTTAACAAAACTACAATTTAACCTAATAACTCCACTGAAATAAAGTATTTTCTACTACAATGTTGCTATTTTTTACAACAGATTTACCACTTTTTAACTTCACCAAATAACCGAACGCACCAATCCTACCTAGAGTCGGTAATCTATTAATTCTAATATAATTTAAAGCGTATCCATTCGTCATTGCGTTTCATATGTAGTCACTAGCGAGTCTAAGCCGTAATTGAAAACATTTATATAGGTACTTACTTACAAATGACACTAACCTTTAAGATTGACTTAGCTTTAGACACTTCAATGCTGTGCTGAGACGATCCGAGACTATAACCACGGGGGTATTATACCACATAACTTATTCACGATGTTTTTTATACAAGATGTTTGCATTATTATTCTTTCCCAAAAACATGTGCTGACGAGTTTCTTTCAGTTATGTTACTCTATTACATAAACACTGACTGAAATAGCATTCTACTCTTCATCTGTGTCTTTCGAACTTCGATTTAGTTTCCGTTTCAGAGAGATGTAATGACCGGAACATTATGGCTCAACGAGCCCTTAAAAGCACAGAATTATTATATTTTTTTTCTAATTGTTGTGTAATGTATTTTCCCCACATAGCACGTGGTCGCGTCTCAGATCCAAAGCTACTTGCAAGCCGAACCCGATGTAAACCGATTGAAAATGCTCATTCATATTAACCTAATCTTCTATCTATGACAGTTATGTTTTGAAGAATATCTTTTAAAAATATTTGTTTATTAATATTGTAAAACTGGATTAGTCTTTATGTGCTAACAATTCTTGTTTAATAAAGTTTTTTCATAGCAGGAAATTAACTTTACTGCTATGTTTAGTGAATAAACAGAGTATTTCTTTTGGAAATCAATTTCGCTTGTTTTAGAAGTAGTTTTTCGATCGTTCGTACGTAGGTACGTTAGTTTATTTGCTAGGCACTATCTATAGACAACATATAATATTGTCATTGGATTTATGTCCAAATTGAAGTGACATATTATTACACCATACATTTTGTGTACTATATCGATATTCTTCAAAACACACATTAACATATAAAGTGTAAATCCCGTCTGTCTGTCAGTCTGTGAGTTATACGCTACAATTATTGCTATAAGTAAAGCACTCGTCCGTTAATTAGTAATGTAAAAATTTGTACTTTTTTACTTAAATTGGTGTTAGTATAGGCAGTGTTGCTTTAATACTAGGTTTTAGATTATGAGCAAAATTTTTCGTCGATCTCAGTATGAAATATTTAGGTATAGATACGATGTATGTTTCGATATTATGGTTTTAGCATTAATAGATGGAACATATGATATTAATATTCGATATATAAATATTACTTTTCTTAATTGTCGCAAAGTCCAACTAATCGTAAAATGCTTATGTTAATTTATTATCAATGCTATTTCCGACATATTTGTATTAATTAGCAATTAAGTTAATTATTGATAACGATAAAACTTTCCTAGTTTATTGCGACGCAAAACGATATATTGTTATATTGTACATATTAAATATGAACTAACAAAATTAAAACAACTAAAATATTAATTGACATTGCAACTAAAAGTGACAAATATTTTATTATCATAAAAATAAAATAAAAAAGGATAATAATTCCGGCTTTTTTCTGTTAAAACAAGTATTAAGTAACTGTTAAGTATTACTTATAGTAATTATAGAATATTAAAATCCAAATCATAATAACCGCTGTATTAAAAGTTGCAATAAGTGACTGTTAAAAATGCATACACCTATGACAATAATAATGTTTGACTAATATTTATGTTTGTTATTTTCTATGAGAATATATATTTTTAATGATAAATAAATGTAGACGAAAGGGGTACATTTTGAGGGACAAAAATGATGTAATAATCTACCACCAAAATTCCTACAACACTTTAGGGGCAATAATAATATGACAAAAAGCTGAAAATTACTTAATGGGTAAATTGGGATACTATTTATTTCGATAGATGATTTTTTTGACCGATGAGACAAAAATTTACTTAATAATTCATTACTAAATAACATCATGTTTTCAACAGTAAATGAAGTTGGTCAAATATTTGACACGGAAATTATTCATCATCTATATTGCCTTCCCAATTAATGTATTATATATTTCTAGATAATGTAAATATAATTAGTAGTATTATATGTTAATGCATAAGTACTATACACTTTACAAAACTACAATGATATAAATATTGGAACCTTCGTACAAACAAACACTCATCCTATTCTAGCCACTAGACTACAGTAATATTAATAATTTAAGTAATATAATCGATAATAATTACTCATTATCCCATACTGATATTTATACTACTACTGTATTTATCCATAAATCGTAGTCTAGAAGAATCGAGTGAAATACCTATAATATACAATACCTATTTAAAAATATTCGGCAAAAATATATTCCGTCAAAAAATCGTTTTTTATTACACCAAAACATCAAATCAAATTGGACATCTAAAAACTGAGTTACATCTAACTGTACTAGCTGATAGGAGCGTTGAATATGTGTCAATTAAGTCAATTATGTAATCATATGTACTAGTATATTATATAACGTAGTATAATATAAGTGTCTGTTATAAGGCCTCGGGTAATTCCTTGATGAGCCCACTGGGGCATCACTACTGCTTAATAAGTCCATTTGCTTCATTAAGCTGGCACGTTTGAGTAATAAAGGCGTTTCAAACAGGGTTACTCCTGTTATGTAATAAGTAATATTGCTAGCGTAGAATTGAAATGGAAGCTTTCAATCGCGAGATGTTGATTTTTTTTACGCATTTCATTTGTTTTTCGCGATACAGAGTAGCTGTATAGGCTACATGTACCTTGTAGATAAATTGTTATTAAAAAATGTTGATTATTTACCAAGTCATCTACGATTTAAAAAGTCAAAATCGTCATTCATCGCGCGAGTACCGATAAATAACCTATATTATTATGATAACACCAACGCTTTTAAGGAGTAAGACGCACAGACATCCGACATAAATACCGGTATTACATAATAACCGGTTACTATAATCGATATTATTGCTTCTCATTATGAAATTGCATTGTTTTTAACGTGTCCATGTGAAGCGCAACTCCACACGAACAGTAGGAGCGCGGTACGCGGGACCGTCCGTTAGTTACGTCACAGAAATTAAAACTTAAATCGTGTTTGTTTTGACTAGTTCCACTATGGACCATTCTAAATTTAATCCGCAAAAAAAATACAGAAAGACTATAAAAGTTTGCTACAATTTAAAGTCGCGTTCATTCGAGCCCTCAACAGGATTAAAACTACACACACGTATATGCATATACGCACACGTATGCACACATATGTACGCATATACACATACGCACACGTACGCACACATGTACGCACACGTACGTACGCATAGATGTGTGCACATGTACATCCGTTTTGTTTGAAGCTATA
>LGAG01000459.1:992323-1006771 GCA_001278395.1 Lerema accius
GTACCTGGAGTAACGTAATGATGCACTATGAAGCTATGTGACATGCGTAACTCAATTTCATTTTAAACTTTCTTTTAAATACTTAAAAAAACACAAGGTGCAGAAGATGCGAATATAGTACAGTACACATTTCAGTTATAGAAGTTATGAAGTAAATTACTCCCGAGTAATAGGCGGTAAGTATCTTTACTAGTATTGGTGGACAATTTACACTCATGTACCCAGAGAGCTCGTAGAACAAATGTCGTTAGGATTGACGTGGAGAAGCTGCTTGCAAAAGGTGATGCACTAATTAAAATTAACCCTGTATAAAGGGAAACTTGTTTTAGAGACAAATAGGGTCATGTTCCCAGATACTCCTGGGAGCTATTGAATTGCCACTTACCATTCCCATTGGTCTCTGGCTCGAGCAGCTCCCGCTTGAGCTCGGGCTCGTCGGGCGCCGGCGACGGCTGCTCGGCCTCCGCCGCCGGCTTCAGGTACTCCTGGCTGTCCAGCGCCTTGAACAACATCTCCACGAACGGTTTTGTTTCTGGAATGCATATGCAATATTTTATAGAACAGTTCTCTTCTTATGGAGCAATGTTTTTTCGTGACTTTCAATAGTGTTAAGTAATAAAATATAGTGGTGTGTTCATGTAATTAGAATTCAAAATTTTTTTTTAATGAAATGAAAAATTCTTCGACAGCTTTTGCAGTCGAGACCTAAAATTCTAAATCATTGTCACATGTCAAGGATATGTTTAACTCGTCCAATAATGCATAACACATGAGACCTCAGTTTTATAATCAATGTATAATAAATAACCTACCATCGCTAACTAAGGTTTTAATCTTAACATTGAAAGTAATTAAAACCAAAAAATATGACTTTGATAATTATTTAACAATACTCCAAAGTGTATTATAGCATGACCACTTCGATCAACAAACAGTAAACTGTCCACTCACCCTGCTGCAGAAAGACATCGAGCTGATCGAGCATTCCATCGCGCAGCTCGTCGAGCGGCTTGTCCTTCTTGACGAGCGCGTACACATACTTGGCGAGCGCCGCCGGGTCCGCGTCACACCTGTTGACAGACGTACACTATTAGTTAACGACGAGAAACACGCATACTTACAGCTTATAGTCTTTGTCACTCTTTATATTTATTTGTATTTATTTAAGTCTCAATTTGTATGTAATTTACTCTAGATGTATATACGTAGGTTGATAAACAATTTGAGATAATAGTCATCCTTAAGCAGTGAATTTAATTGAGAGATAAAGATAACAAATTGTAATAAATTTATTTTAAAACGTTTTGTCGTTTCGTTACAGCTTTCTAATCAGTAACTACCTATCAATGTAAATGACAATCCGTAATATAAAAACGACGAGGGATCACTAAGCAATCTTAAAATTGAAAACTAGACGTAATGTCGACATAAGCTACCTTGCTTTACGAATTATGATAAAGAAAAATAACTTAAAACTAGTCAACTATCTATTGAAGAATTTTTATGAGTAGACATAGACAACCAAAAGAAATCAAGTTTGCTTTGTTTAAATAACATTTCTCCAAACGTGTACGAACCACAAACGGCCTATTAGCTATTACTAAACCAAAAAGAGTTACGCAATTTTATATGCACGCTGCATACCAACATTCTAAGAGATGTTCTACAATTAGACCGGTGGGAGGTGTCATTGGCCTCTAAAACTGCAATACTGCAAGACCGTTGCTAAAACACTATTAACACTACAGTTTGTGAAAGAGAAAGTCTATGAGTCACGACACGATTTGAAGTCGGAAGATGTTCCGTACAACTGTTTCCTGTCCAATTCAATTTCTACAGTTATTCATTTTGATTATGTTGTAGGTAGCAGTGGGTACTATTGTATATTAAAATACATCGTATCTCTATTTTTTTATAATATTATGAAAATTATAACATATAGGTACAATGAAACATATAGCTGGCAAATACATAAAAATTTGACTCATAAAACGATTCATCTTTCGATAAAATTCGAGTTATGTATTAGCATAAAAGGAAACCTTATAATATGACTTGTATATCATCATTTGTTATTTATTACCATCTGTCGACAATTAAGGAGCCTAAAGTTTGAAGTAAACAAAAAAACAGCGACCTTACGTACGTAACAAACAAATAACACTCGTAACACCATTGTGTAAATAGTAGCTTACAACGAACCGGGTGATCTTTTTCTCGGTGTATATAGTATACGATAAGATAGTTTGGAAAGTAATAATAAATATGATAACACAATGTTAACTCTTCATTAGGGAATATAATCTTAAAAGCAAAATAGTACATTACTCAAACCGGGTACGATAATAATCTAATATCGATCTTCGAGTAGAGCAATCGATTTAAAATATCTATCCTTGAGTTACACCAAATTAATCGATCCGTGTGGCAATGGCTCACGTGTGGTCAAAAAGGAGTTATTTCTATAGCGTTCAGCAGGGAAATAGAACGGATAATATCTCTCCTACAGTGCGTCAATTTGGTGTGAAATTGGTAGGATTTTAGTTGTCTACTCGACTATGTCGAAATTAATTACGTGAAATTTAAACTATACTTTTCGGTGTTAAATTTAGGGGTTTATTATCCATCCATTAGCTAGGACCGTTTCTAATCTCTAAGCTTTACTTTTGCGCTTAACTTAAACTTTTTATAGCTTAGTGCGCCAGAAGAATGCCTTATGTTTTTCGGTATTTCTCTCTCTTTGCCTGACATTATTTTTGTGTCACGATATCAACTCTTCGATTATAATGTAAATTCTAGGCTGTATAAACATTTAATCTTCAATATTGACGTAACTATAATCGAATATAACGAATCGAATATTACGAACGAACCTATCTAGAATTTTATATCGACATAAGATTAGAAGACAAGTCCATAGTCCAAGTGAGTTACAAATTAAGTTTATTTTTAGGTAAACTTCTCCAAGTAATAGAAGATATCACTGAACCAATTTTTATAAACAGATGTTTATAGAATGAGCGTTACGAAAACGCTCGACCTGTGAGTCAATTGGATATAATTAGATAGCGGTGCATCTGACTCGCCTCTGGTTTTAATTGGATTGAAGGAAAAACATGTAGCTTGCATGACCAAGAAAAACGTTGGAGAATACGTAAACACATAATTCACATTATTTTTTGTCAGTTACGATTGTCTAGTTAACAATGAATTGTATATTTAACAAAACTATGTATAATATTTACCTAGTTGCTTGACTTATATATTATGTAGTTACAGAACTTAATGTTTTACAATGAACATTCCATATGTATTGATAAGCAATATTACAGAGAGAGAGCTCAAAGTTGTGTGTATTAAATACTAACCTCCTTTTTTTTCGTCATGATTTAAAAGGTAAACAATCTTGGCACTACTTTTATAAATTTCATTAATTAAAAAAAATATTAAGAAGTATACAGAATTTTTTTTTAACATTAAATTGTTATTTATACTTTAATTTCTTTTAATTTGTGTCTGTCTGTTAAATTGTGTAAATCGATAATTACAATAAAAAGACACTGTAAGATTGTTTACCTTTTAAATCATGATGAAAAAACGAGGTATAACTATCACTTGCTATGGTGAAGGCAAAAATTGTGAGCAAACCTGCACACCTGAGAGTTCTCCATAAAGTTCTCAAAGGTGTGTGAATTCTGCCAATCCGCACTAAGCCAGCGTGATAGACTATGGCTTGTATCACTTACACTGTGAGAGAGGACCTGAGTGCAGCAGTGGGACAGTTATGGGTTGTAATGATGATGGTGAATATTAGAGTTGTCTTTGAAAGTTACTGGCAAATTCTATTTCTGGGACTACTTATAATAAGGATTGTTTAAAAAAAATTGTAGGATTTGCTTTAAGAAAATTGTGAAATTCAGTCAAATTCCAATACATAGGGTAATATAATATTTTATTTTCTTAATGTACTAATTTCAACACATTATTGCTTTTCCCTTTTTCTTCAGATTTGAATTGACAACTACGATAAATAAAGATTTTCATTTGCATGAATGCTTTTGTATAATCAAAAACTGATTTAAAATATTAAGCCCTTCAATTGGTTCATATGAATCTTGGATGAAAATGCTATAACTTTTATAACTAGTACAACTATACCTCTATGTCCTACAAATATTATAAATGTGAAAGTTGGTGAGGATGTTTGTTACTCTATAACACAGAAACCGTAGAATGCAATTAAATGAAACTATATTAAATTTAATACACTCAAAATAACACATTTGGAAGGATATTGTGTAAGGCATAATATCAAGTGCAAAGTTATACAAAGTCCCTAAAAAGTAATTTTTTTTCCATTATGTTATTTTTAATCAATTTACAACTCATGTGTGTTTTTTGGATCACACTATTGTAAAAAATACAACATCAGACTATGTTATACCTGTATTGAATGATTTATTCTAATAAATTAATAATACCAATGTTTCAATAGCTGCTATCAGCAGCATTGGTATATAATCAGTAACAACATCGAAAGTATTTGCTTAAGTATACACTAGAAATTTAATCTCTATCCTAAATTTGTAATTTGCTAACTCAATAATACATGTTACCTATTTAATTGAAAATTGTAATTTATTGTAAAAAGACATTAATATTTTTGGTGGAAGGTGTAGATGTTATTGAGATAAAAATTGCGAAATGAACAGTTTGTAAACCACTAAATTATATGGTGATAGTAACTAAATTAGTAGATTAATAGTGGCCAATCCTGCCAAGCAGACTAAATTAATGTAAAAGATGTGTGTGTGTTGGTTTTTCATAGGCTTGGATTATGTGCTAACCCATCATTTAATAAGGGTAAAAATTCACATGGAGGTTTGCCTCCATAATTCAAAGCCGCGGTATTTACAGGGACATGAACCCTCAACACAAGGAAGCATTATGGAGTTGTATTTTAATATTACCGATTATAAAAATGGTTTCATTCAGTTGCTATGATTAAGAAAAGCTGCAATCATTGATACAAATAATTATTACAAAATCAATGATGTATAACCAAAACGAAGTATTTCAAAACGTATTATTAAGCAGTTCAGTTGCAGAAATACAGTGTAGCATTAAAATAATTTGTGAAATGTTTGTTAATTACAAACAAATTTGAGTTTGATAGAACTCGGAAAACTAATTTGGATCCACGCGATGTGTCAAACACTTGCTGATAAAAAAAAACGATTACGAAACAGAAACGTGACACCTGGTAGTATTTCTTCACATATGTTTCACATTTTTGGTTGCATATAACTCTAATAACAGTTAAAAACCTGAGAATTATAAAAATATTAGGATTTGGAGGGTGTTTGCAAACGTAATATAGAAAAAATATGGCTGAAAATATACTTACAGGGGTTCCAATATGGACGTCAACCATGATTTGAAAGCGTCTGGATTTTCAATAATCATTTTATTTTTCACAAAATATATGCGCTATGCACAACAATCCATTAACAATGCACAACTTTAAAACGTAAAATAGAAAAATGCCTTAGGAAATTAATTATATCTCACGAAATATCACGTATTTTACGATTCAGTTTTCTTTGCAAACTAGGTACTTTTTTATTTTGCTTGCTTCTCGTTAGTTCTTCAAGCAAGTTTTATTTCATTCATTTCAATTCAACGCCTGTCATTTAGCGTGCTACCACAGACTCTGTACGTGGCATAGCTGGCCATACCGCATAGATTAAATATGGTTTGAGTATTGTTTAACCATAGAGCATAGTCTTAAATAATTTAGACACTAAAATCGACTTAGATGAAATCACCGATTAAACTTCAATAAACTTTTATATAGGAGGTTAAGCTACTAAATCCAAACTGAAGTGCGTATTTTTAGCGCATAAATTACAGAAACCTTTACACTTTTGATTAGTGCAGTTTTGATGAATAAACCAGCCAGCCAATTGATGGTTTTTTATAAATAAACAAAATGCATTCCATGTTTACAATTGCAGTTGTAAAATATAAAATAGATCTTTCACCTTATTTATATTGGACAAACTAACAAAAAAATACCTTTACATTTACATTTACTACATTTATTGCACCTAATCGAGATATTTAAAAACATATTTGGATAAATATTTCAGTCGTTATTCATGATTATCTCATAATCGCTTAGGACATCTCTATGAAAACATGTTGTCATCTGTAAATATGTCAATGTCGTCTCATGTCAGTGATTGACAGTTCTATTGTGAATTGACAGAATTGTCATTTATAATGTTCACGTTCCTAGAAAATTCCGTTGCTTTTGAGTGTGAGTGTGACTTTCCGTAAATTTGTTTTTATCAGAAATTGGTGTACTTTCAATAATTAATTTGTGTAGTTTTTACTAACGACGTTTTATGACATCCACGAGATTTCTATTCTATAGACTTGGCTCATTTTCTTTTACACTCAGATTGCGGTGATTTACTTCGAGCGCCGCCGATTAGATTCCTTACTTTAGTTTATAATAACTTTATATACTTACTTTGCTCACTCATTGGGGATTGGTGACTTTAAAAACTATGGCTTTGCCAGAAGGAATGGAATGTGAGATCTCTACAAGTTCTCAGTTGGATGGAACGTCATCAGATACGCCGATGGAAGCATCTTTTGTAACTAAACGGACTTATGATGGGAAATTGACTTCGGAACAAGTGATTAAAATGTGGAATTTGGTAAAAATTGTAAAAAAATTGGGAACAAACGAACAGTGTGTTCAATTCGCTGAAGAGAATCAGTTGGTATGCTCACAAAAATTATGTGGAACCCACCGCATTCCCATGAAAAAAGCGAAATCATCTACTTTTGGATCTTGGTTCTGCCCAAGAGGGCGGTGCAAAACAAAATCGAAGATATCGAGAAGCAAAGGAACACTTTTTGAAAACATAAAAATTAAGTTGGTGCATGTATTTTATTTTATATATGCATATGCAAACAAATGGAGTTATAACATGGTAATTCATGAGGATCCCTACAAAGAAGAGCGGGGACAGTGTCTGAGTAGTGCAACCATTAATGATTGGTATGGTCATTGTAGAGAGTGTGTTGTATTATACCAGTTAAATAATAATGATTACACTGGGAAAATTGGAGGCCTTGGGAAAATTGTTAAGATAGACCAAACAAAATTTGGAAAGCGGAAGTACAGTAAAGGTAATTTCAATTGTACTTATCTTAATTATGTACTTACCTATGCGTATTTACTATCTTTTTAATAGAAATAATATGATAGTTTGTATTAGTATACATTTTATTTCTTGCAGGATCCGAAATTGAAGGTTGTTGGGTTTTTTGTATAACAGAAGATGGATCGGATGAAATGCGTTTAGAGGTCTGTCCGGAAAACAAACATTCTCCCACGGTTCTGCTCTCCCTGATTGAAAAACACATAGAGAAAGGCACTACAATCCACACAGACCAGTGGAAGGAATATGACTGCTTAGCAGAGAATGGGTTTATTCATGAAAAAGTGAACCCCTCTGACCCAGATAACCCGTCAGTGGATCAAAACGGGACTTATAATCAAAAGATTGAGGCTCAATGGAAGGCAATCACACGATTTTTCAGACACAACAATTATACCAACCCAGACAACATAGCAGATCTTGTTGTGGAATATTTGTGGCGATGGAATATAAATAAATTCAAAAGAGATCCATTTTTAGAAATGATCAAAGCCATTCAGTATGCCTATAAATTGAAATAAATACAAATGTCTGATTTTATTAATATTTTCTGTACCTAATTCTGGGGCTGTGTGCTATTCATCTATAACCAATATCTGGTTGGATGGGGAATAGTCCTGCGCACTTTCGGGGCAAAAATACTATAAGAATATTTGAAGAAATTGATTAAAATTTTGTTCATTGTATACATGAAGGAAAATTAACCCTAAGAAACTATGAATCTCTAAAGTTGAGAATAGTTGCATGCATAATATTATGTCTTTAAATTCATTAATTAAAAAAATAAATCAACACACAGTTTCAGTTTTCTTTGTAATGATCACAGAGCATGGAATGTATCTTACTTCTTTCTTCCGTGGTAATGATGTTGTCCTATGTTCTATAAATGGCGCTAAGAATAGGTGCTTTTAAGGTTAGGTTAACAGCATAGATGTCGCTGTAACGTATGCCATAATACTAAATTTAATGGTCCAAATCCGGACAATGGTCAAATTTCGACCATAGAGCGAGTGCTTTAGTAATAAGAATAATTATCCTTGATTAATTTTCTCAACATGTTCGTGTCGTAGAAGTCATTGGTAACGGAACTTACTTACCATCATGATGACATAAATAAAGTAGGTAGGTATGTATAGTTATAAATATTCAATATGGCTATTGCTTAGTTCCATAAAAAAAATTAATCACCATATTTTGACCTCGTGACGAACACGAAGATATATGTTTACGATTAATTTTGCAGTCTATTTCACGAGGTTTATACTAAATAACCGACCCTGAACCTAACCAGTGGCATGACAACCGACGTAAACCGGTTACACCAAAAACTGCCCTTTGAATTTATTTATATCAGAGCGCGGAAAAAACCACAGAATTAATAAAATCTAGAATTAACGCTCAGAAAACTAATAATTCCCAATGCATTCAATAGTTTTGGAACATAACATCAATTACTTAAGTACGGTATGTTATTGTGAAATGCCGAGGGGATAACGTTAACATTTGCATAACAAAATTATTGGATGTTAATTTAAAAGATTGGTGTTATGTTGAATAGCTACTCGTAGTACAAATCTAAAATCTTTTACTAGAATATTATCGAAAAGTAGATGATCAGTCTACTCGTTCGCTTACCGGAAGCATAAAAGAATATTGAAAAATAACTAGGTAAAGTTTTATTCAAGAATACTAAAATAATAAGGCGATTTCGCAATAGATCTAGTGATACGTCCTATTAAAATAAAATTATTTCTTGCATTATGTGCTCTATGGTGATAGGCCTTTTTTAAAACATAATGGCAATTAGGTAGTGCAGTGCAGTTCCTGCATTAACGCGTTTTTTATAAGGTTGTTGTAATTTTTTAAAAGTCGGAAGATATGTATGTTAATATGCTGCTTATTCAAATTGATAGGCGGCAATATTAGTTGCAAATGCAAGAATATTACGCTGAAAGAAGCCCTGAAACAGATAGCTTCAGACTTAAAGAAACTTTGTGTTCTCGAGCGATACTTTTTATTCGGAATGCTATAGGTATTTATGGTCATAAGGCTGTTTTGTTTCGATACATTTTATTAGGTAGTAACGTTTAAAGTTTGTGTGTATTAAATGTATATTTTTACAGTTCTATTTATTTGTTGTAGATATAGGAGTGGTCCATTTTTACCTCATCAAATTTAGTTTTATCTCCATATCTACTCAATTCAATTAGCTGATAACAGATAGGAAATATACCTAAGAAGAACAAGAAACCATTTTATACTTGAAATACAAAGCGACCCTGTAGAGTGTGCGATCGATACTATCATCATCTGTCAAACCTAAAATTATAAGTACTTTACGTCTTTCAAATTAGAGTGCATATTTAAAAATATTAAATGAAATAACCTATGGCTTTACATGAGCAACGCCCAGGACATATTTTTAAACGAATTTGTCACTAATTCGGTCCTAATCTAATCTTTCTAAAAGTCAAAACCGTATTTATTGTGCGTAGTGTGCGGCTGCGGATGGGATCATACGATGGTTTTTGAGATTTAAAGCGCAAAGCGCTAGAATGCCACGAACCTCAATCCGCTAGTTTAGACGTCAGAAATATTTGCAAGGTCAAATCCGCTTGTTTTGCGAATGTAACTGCTGCGTTATACACTGTCCGACAATGAAATCGTTCGCGTACAAAACATTTCGCTAGTGTGCTTCTGCTCACGTGAATGAAGCATGGATAATGTCGCGTTTATATAAAATCGAACAAATTAAATTGATATGTTGTTGACTACTAAGATACAGAGGTTAATTGCGTTTTGATTTTATCAACTGTAGTGGTTGTATTCGTATGCGCTGCTAGTGTTATTGAAAAAACAGTGATTTTATCGCGAGCGTTTCGATCGAACATACGAGCGGTAATGGTCGTCTTGGCGGGAAGACGTACATTTTTAAATTTTTAGAATCAATGGCTGTGAATTGTGTGATGTGTTGCTTTGTTTTTACATGTTAACAATTGGGATATTTATTAGTGTTATTTTAATTAGTTATATATTTAAGCTTATAGTCACAAAACAAGTTGTAGATAATTCAGAATCAAGTAAGTAATTTATTTTTATTATTTTAACTTAATATTTAGCGTTTTTTTTTCCTAAGAGTTGCCCCTCCCTATCAAACAGATCATAGCATTTTGATAGCAATCCCTCATTACGTGTTATTTTAACAAATTATTTAATAATGTATTTCATGGTTTCTTTTTTTATTTAAAGTTAGAGTCATTCAGGGATATTTTTAACATTAGTTATACTTTTTTAACAGACGATTTAAGTTTAATTTTAAACTTTACTTTTTGTTTTGGCTCTGTGCTTCAAACATCTACATATCTTTTTAAAATTTGAATTTATTTGAAATACAGAATAATATGACTTAGGTAAATACCTACTTCTATACCTATAAGTAGATTACCTACTACACGCACGTCCATTGCTTGAACTTTTTGACGACATTAAATACATTTGCATTCAATACAACATAAATTAAAACATTGGCCCAACTTACCGTATAACAATAAGTAACCTAACTGTATATAAGTAGTTGGAATTATTTTACATTGTTTAAGTTTCATTCTTACTGATAATAATTTTAACATTTAGGTTGTTCCTATAATATAACATTCCTAGATAATTAACAGTTGAAAGAAGATATATTATTGATTGATTGTTACAGAATTTTTATTTTGAGTGTGTTGGGGTCAAAGAACTAACAGATTACAAACTAGATACATAAATATTTTTGCTTTAGCATAATTACTCTTTGCATCGTAACATTTGAAAACCAAAACAAATAAAAAGCTGAAGTTTGTTTGCATTATGCTAATAATAAAAAACCGTGAGATGAGAAGTGAAGATAAATTCTCAGTATTTTTTTTAATTGCCTCTATTTGTTACTTTCTATGCTGTTTGAAAATCTATAAATAAATTGATAGGTAAATGTATAGCACATAATAAATCGTTTTATGGACAGGAAGTATGGCTTAATCTCAACATCAGGGTATCGTATTCAATACATTACAATAGTATCGGATCTCTCCAATCGGAGTCTAACCGAATTCATGCGGTAATTGCTTTAGAGTTTAGTATTTCTATATCAATAGTCCACCACTATGAGAATCGATGCTACTGGAAAACTGTAATGGCAGTAAATTTCACTATTACTTAAGTTTTGAAAAAAAAGAGTAATAAGTGGACACACCCGTAACTTGAAAATTCCGTAAATGCTCATGTATACCTAACAGAATTGATTCAATTTAAATATTCACTAAGGCATCAGTGGCAACAATAAGATGCTTGCTACATTATGTTATCTGATCCCCGTTTGTGCGCTCCTGATGGCTTCAGATAAAGTTTAGCATGTGAATACAATTTGATTTTTAAGTCCTTGAGAATGTATTTTATACATCACTACTGTTATATCCTGGGAGTACTTTGACTGTATAAGTAGGTACCTACTTACATAGTATAATTTATCTCTTCAGGTTAAATGTAAACGTACCTACCTACTATGTAAATTGCTTGTCATTACTGATATTATTGGGACGTTTGAAATTCAAACATAGAATTACTATAACTTTACGTTCAAACTTGTTTTGTTCATTTTTAAGCACCTAGATACCATACCCACCATACTATACCATACCCCGCATAGGATTCTCTGTGTCATGACGGCATAAACGTCGCAAATATGTCACTCTTCTCGATAAAAAATATTACCTACTTTCTTATACATTTCCTTTCTGAATGATCGAAATTTATGCAGATAAATTTCATCTGTCACACAAATATTTGGCCCAGCCAGGTATCGAATTGGATACGCTTCACAATCACTAGAACTTAACCGACTCGAGAGCATAATCTTTGTTGATATAAACCCTGAAGGATACTAAAAGGATTATGAAGTCGTCTGGATTGATGATAGGTTTTGAGATACGTAAAATAATTGAACTCGGGTCTCTCATTAGTTAGATTGATGTTCAATACACTGGAATAGTGTGCTTACTATCAAAAACATAAGATAATAATAATAATTTAATTATATCAAGCACCATGGTGGATAAAAAGTATTTCCTAGAACTTAAGTAAATTCTGACATTACGGTTGAAATTAGCATTTTATTAAGCAGTTATACTTTTTAATGTTTTATATCTTAATTTATTTCAAGGGAAAATGTTATGACTGTGTTTTTGTCTTAACAAGGTAAATGATACAAAAAAATCTTTAGGACTATCTCAATTACATGTCGTATTAATCCTTTAACCATTTTTTTTATTCGGACATTCAGTGTCCTAAAAGTATCAGCTCTAAGAAACTTTTTTTAATTCTGTAGATATTGCGCTCCATAGGTAATATCTGATATGTCAGTATGCCACATTTCCTCATTCTATTCTATCCATATTAGCATAAAATTTAGTCTAGAGAAGATTTAAGTCCTATTATTATAGTACTTCAATACATCTTTTCGGTTTTTAAGAAATGAATCCAAAGCTGGTCTCTCAAGATTAACGAAAACTCTGATGTTTTTACTAGTTATGTACTCTGCACTTCCTGGCTTCTTTAATAAACAATGTATGCGCAAACCAATAGAAAACACTAATAAGGTTTCCTTGAATTATTGTCTTCATACAAGATGATCAGTATTATATCTGTCTTAGTTACAGTGCATCTTTATAGTTCTATTTTTTCTATTATTCATTGCATTTTTTGTTTTTATTTCTATGATCATAATCTGCAGGGACAATGTCAGCTCTTTAAATGCCATTCTCACTATTAGATAAATTGTACTTGGTTAGAGGGAACCTGATCCAACGCTACAAGTTTCAGTTGCAGTGTAATGTTCTCTTCTAACAAAACTTTCATGGGCGTAATGGGTGTTAAAAATTGTTGTGTGCGACTTTGTCAAAATATGATAATTTTTCTTACGTTATTTTTGTTGACATTCTTACTTTAACAAGGTAAAATAGTAATAGAAAAAAAATAATTGAAGGTTGTATGATTTAATAAAGTGGGATGCAAATCCCTCTTGAGGTCGAGCAGAGCATATTATTATATACTTTTGTTTGCAAGGTATTAGTTATAGAAATGACTTCTTACTCCAATTTGACCTGCATAATATACTTATGTTAACAGCGGATAAACAGGGAAACATGCTCTCTTAATAGTGTCATTAACATTTATTCAAAATAGCAGCCGCTTTTTACCGTTCCATTCTACAATTCTCTCAAAAGCCTAAAGTTCTTTCCTACTAAGCGTATATCTACTGAATTATCATGACTGAAAGTTAATCTTTTATTCCAGCTAGCCACTAGTAAATCTACATTTCCAGCGATGTCTAAAAATATATACATTAATACCTACAACACATTTATTTTCAAAGAAACGCAAAAAATAACCCACCCCACTTATCTGATCAAAAATATACAGTTGCACTGCTATTTTTCAAAAACTTTTAACTTGCAAAACATAGCAGATACCTAGGAGGATATATGTAGAAGCTGAAGAACTGAACCACTCAACAACAATAAATGGCCTGCATACATTTTTCTTAACTCCAATAAAAACCGTTTCACACTCATATTATATCTACCTACCTGATCCCCTTCCTTCGTGCGTCACCAAACAGGTTATGATATACCTGATTACATTAGCTTTTTATTTTAAATTTTTATTATCGGCCAAACTTCATTAAGTTCAACCGTAGAACGGTTAAAAAGTTGAGTTTTTAATAATAATCACTTTCAATGTCAGTGCGTCAAAACTCTTGCAGTTCCTATCAACATGACAATTTTTAATCGCTTCAAAAGGACACATACAATTATAAGACAATGACCTGGCAAAACAAGACTACCTATAAGAATAAAAGAACACACAAAGTATTATCAATATTATCATATCATCCGTTAAAATAATCATAACAATAACATTAATAGTACAGGAAGCCTTGTCCTATACAATGACGTACCTATTTGTATTTTATAAGAATTGCTTGCATTTTTATTTTATACAGGGGCAAAAATAGCAATTTCAAATTTCAATGACCAGATTTAAACTCTCATGATTTTTAATTTAAACTATGAAATAATAATGTAACAGAATTTTACTGAAACAACCCCTTACTGAAAAAAATCAAATGCCATTCAGTTGCTATTGCTATCATTAATAATTACACGTAATTGGT
>LGAG01000459.1:1007139-1029710 GCA_001278395.1 Lerema accius
TATCATTAATAAGTACACGTAATTGTTCGCCTTTTGTGTAAACTAGACAATTAATTATGTAATTGTAAAGTGACTTTATGGATAGTTTAATTCCTAGTTTTTTTGTACAAGATAATTCTTTCGAGAATTATTATAATGAAATACTTATATAATAATAATATTCTATTGTAAGCAATAAAGGCCTCTAAGTCTTGTGAAACCTACAAGCGTAACGAGTTCTTTAATAAAATTAAATAATAATGTATGGATTAAACTATTAATATAATTTTTTAGATCTTCTCGGCGGCAGTACCTTCCCCTTCCCCTAAGTCGAGCCAAAAAACGGCACGCTCATACCATAATTTTCTTGAAGGAGTAGGGGTCATTTTCGACCCCCTATTACGTCATTGTGAACTTAATTATTACCTATGCTATGTGTAGATGACAGTAACACGTTTAAAATCCCAGTGACCCAGTGACGGGGTCACCACGCTTTGAACCGTATTTCGGCACGACAATATCACGGGTGTTTATATGATATGCGAAATTAATATCATAATATTTTCATGAAAATATTTTACACTAAATAATTATGAGATAACACTTGAAATCAATCGACGGGGTTAAACATAATAAGTATCTGTACTTTTAATGCTATACAATGTATAATATATCTACAATTCTACACCCGCAAAGTAAAGGCGTCAAAAAACGTACCTATCTGTTTATTAATTGGGTCTAAAGGCCCTACCATTTCTTTAAGTCATTATGCCAACCATAAATAATTTATTACCGAAGTGTGATAACGGTGAAACACAAAATGCAGTTCTAAATGGGATCACATCAAAAATTGTCTGTTTTGACGAGCATTTACTAAAGGTACTTGAAAGTTTTGTTGTGGAAAACTAAGTGATCAATCGACCGTACTAAGCAGCCAGGCTGCGGCCACCAAAATTCAGACAAAAAAGTGAAGTGATTTTTTTTTCTTTTTTTTACAATTTGACTGTTTTGAATTTTTTAATAAAAATTCTCAGTTGCCGCCGGTAGCGACTGGGAACTCATTGCCCCCACTTCAGTTTTGTATACTTTTTGGTTCGTGACTGTATTTTAAGTTCTCGCAGACGAAATCTCGCCTATTATTGTGGACATTCCGTCTTAACTCGTCTTCAATTGTTTCGCAAGCGTAGTGTCCTCTATTTCACTTCCTCAGCCATATCTCGTCCTCTTTCACCTTCAGATGCGTTCGTCTTGAGAGATTGACGTTCGACATTTGAACTTGACATCTATTATCGGACAGATAACGCCTAATTAAGAATACCTACTGTGCGATTTATCAGTCTGTGGCGGTCTTTTCCCATCGCTATGGTTTTTGTGGGTTGAATATAATTTTAGAATTTAAACTACTTATCTGGAATTTTAAAGGTACCTACGCATTTTTAAAGTTAATTATATTTAAATATAATCCTGCATGCCCATTTTTTCTCAAGGTTTTTATTAAAAAATAATAGTATCTTAATAGGTACTTTAGTAAGAAGCACTACTTCTAACTATACTTAAACCACAACACCCAAATCTGTTCAGATATTATCATACACATTATAATATCATAATTAAAATAGTAGGTAACAATTAGTTAATATGTAAAATAATTACCAATCTATTTAGTTAATTCCGAAAACAATTATATCTCCTTAAATATTATACCGTGTTACACAAGTAATAAGTACCTACTTACTCTTGTCACAAGAATTAAAAAAAAAAAACATTACCTATGTTATTATGTATAAAATATAATTATAGGAAGAAGACTGGTAGGATATAAGTTAAATAGGTATATGATGTTTAAGCTTATGATAAAAAAAATATGTATAATATTAGGTAAATTAATATTATTTTCCTACTTCTAACACGGTGTACTTGACCCGCCAGTTCATTAAGTCTACTACGTCACACATTATGCATTAATATACAAAATTATTCAACATCATTGACATATTAATTAATGTTAACGCACATAACATGCGTTTCGGTCAAACCCACATTCCCTTGTGGCGTCCGCTCGTACGCAGCCACTCTAGATAAAACGCACCTTAAAAATTATGTGGCTATTGGCTAATTAAATTTTTAGTAAACGTCACAAATGAATTTACGATTTATTAGTTATTTGATTTTAACGCTTATTTATTTATTGGACAAAACGTGTCTGTTAATTTAATAAATTAATAGAATTCACTTAAGCCACTTCCATTCTAAAGGTGCAAAATGTTATTTCTTTCCACGCTACGCCAAACGCTACCGTAAAATTCGTTTATATCTCGGCATACCAAAATGTAAGTTGGTATAACCCATTACGCATGTCCGATGTATGGAAGTTTGAGTTTTTAAACCTGCTCGTTCCGCCAATGTCATCAAAACCACATGTTGTTCCCATTAATATTTTACCTCGTTTATCTAATTTTTTGTCAACTTGACCTCGTTTCGTCTTGCTATTGAAATTGTCGCAAAATTTCCGACATGATTCCAGTATAGAATAGAAATAGAGAACTACTTCATACTAAGAGCTGAAGAACAGAAGAAGACAAGACTCTCGATGCAAAACACAGAGCAAGGAATATATCTGTCTTTCTTCTGTGATGCAAAAAGAGAGGTGTTATAAGTTTGACGAGTCTGTGGGTCTGTCTGTCTGTGGCACCGTATACCTCGAACGGATGAAACAATTTCAATTGATTTTTATATTAAAGACGATAGTATCCTAGTCTGTAATTAAAGATGAGTTATTTGCGAGTGTTCATAGACATGTTTGATGAAAATCGGTTGAGTCGTTTATAAGTTGCAGGGGTTGAGTGGGGCAGAATAACCGAATGTCTGCAAATATACTCTGGTGGGGTCTCAAAATATAATAGCGCGCTGCAGAGAATATTGAGGACTATCGAGAGTGTTCTTATCTTCGTTAGATCATAAAATGTGTCAAGGTTTTTTTTAATTCTTAATTTAATTTAGTAGATATCAAATAAGTGGTTGGACTATATTGTGTTGTCATCAAATCACTATCGCCTTTGGACATCCTTAATTAGCTACAGGTGCCTATCATTGTCGCCTAATTATCGTTTTCAATCATTTATCTATTGATAATCTCTACATACGATACTAACCAAAAAATATAGCAGCGAACATGCGGAATTACGGATTGTTAGTAAAGTCGAAACCAACCAATAGATATATTGAGAACGGCCATAGATAGATAAGAATGAAGGGGTAGGTAGCATGAAATAAATAAAATTTGAGAAGAATATAAGTGTAGGTACTTAATTTAATTACCCCTAGGTATTGTAGAGTTACTAGTCAGAGATACTAGTCAGGTGTAAACAAGTGCCTAAATACTAAACGATCAATAAGTTCTTACTACTTACTGTTTATATCTTTACTGCCAAAATATTACGTCTATGAACAAAAATAGATTAGCAATGAGCAAAAAACTTGTACGGTGTAAAATTTAAAAGTAAAATTAGATGAATTTTAAAAATAGTACTTTACCAGTAACGCCATCTGTTGACAGTTTCTTGAAACACATCTAATATGTTACGGCACGGAAGGCATACACAAGCGAATCTTGATCTTCTTGATCATCTAACCTTAGCGCAGGGCCATAGATTTAATACATACCTATCTTACATTGGCGACAAAAATACATAATAAACAATAATATAACTATAACTATACTTGATCTAAGAATCTGAAGTAACAAAGTAGGTTTAAGGTTCGTCGATAATCTATTATTGATTGAAGATGTTATATCTATAAAAAGGTATAATTAAATGTTCTTATTTGTAAACAGGAAAATTTTATAATGTTGTTGTTGCCTATCTTTGATACTAGGTAGACTGTTTGTAGTGCGTAAGAATATTACCATAATTTCGAAAATCGTATAATATCGTTCCTCTTTTTAAACTGGAACTTGAATGAGCGCCATCTATAATCTCAGTATAGTATTATAATACTATTACGTAATGGGACGATTTTATTACACATCAAGCAAAGCTCGGTCGTGCAGATTAGTTTAAATAATTCAGATTCTATCCCATATTAAATAAAAGGGAGATGGGATCTCATCAATTTGATCAATTTCATAAAGAAATTCCTATCGTCGTGAATTGTTCAGCGCGCGATCGGAATCTATAAGGAATGCTTCATAAAGTTATTGGGTCGTGCTAATGTCTTCTGTAAATTGGTGATGAGCTTACGTCGTAGAAGGGTCCTATCAAGAATGTACTTTGCGTTATTATTTTTATTTAACTCGACTCAGTATGTCACCCTCACTTAACTCCACCATCATTACTGGCTCTCGGAGACTGACCTTAACACGTGTGAAACGTTTTCTCGGTTGATGTTATAGAAAATGGTGGTATATAGCCAAGTTAAAATATCCTACCACCATATCAGTGCCTTCTTGATTTTAAAGTTGCTACAAATTACAAAGCTCAATAACTTATAGGAGGGGAATTATTCTACAGGAAAAACCTTGAGCACGGGAGGTTGATTGATAAACGAATTAACCTGAAGAATAATTTCTTTTTCGCGAACCCCTCTAATAATAATGTTTTAAAATGCATTTTCTTCTCTCTCTGTACGGCCAGAAGAAGTCCTAGCGAAGAAGTATGATTATTTATGGCTTTTCTTGTACAAAGATGATGTCAGATTCTTCTTTTTCTTTCTAGACGGGAAGATGTCGGAGCAGGAGCAGGAGCAAGTCCGCTGCTCATCCAGCGAGAGCGACAACTTCGAAAAGATCGACTCTGAAGAGGTGAAGAGCGAGGAAAAGGTATCTAAATATCTTACTTAACTAATTTACTTAGATACAAACAAATGATAAGCTGAAGATAAGTTGTAATAAAGTTTTTGATCTCGTATGTTTCCCGTTTTCCAGAAGAACCCTCAGTTCTCCGTGGGTGATGCAGAAGGGGATAGTCCAGAGGAGCAAGATGATGGATGGGCTCACGAGGGGGGAGACTCCTTCCCCAACGCCCCTCCCCCCAATATCCGCCCCGTTCTGACCCCGTCACAGCAGCTGATGTTGGCAGAAAAACGTAGCAAACTCAGGTTGGTGTCATTTAAAAAAGATAAACTTGCTGCGTTTTACGTTTATTTTCCTTTATTTAATGATACGTTTGATCACCTGTCTATTTCTTTTGTTTCGCTCATCAACATAATGCCGAAGGGAAAATAAACGTAAAATGTACTATTAACGTAACAATTTCTTTGTACCTTCAGTCTGCTTTCATTAGCTTTGCTCGATAATCTTCAGTAGGCGCTCTGTATTTAATACACTTCTATAGTCTATGTCAATAGTATAGCCCTAAAATTGTATCATTTTAGATTTCGCTCACTTATTTCTTTTATTTATTGCTTGAAATTTAATTTTATAATACTCAGTTTTCATCTTGTACTCAAACTTGGCGCCTGAATATTTTCTTATTTCTTCGTAGACTTTTGTATACGCATACGCAATCAGGCGCTTAGGCCAACTTTGTCACTTGAAAACTTTCTTCGTGTTCTTTCGTATGGATTATGAGAAGCACTACATTTACATTTTAGTAAAGTTTAATACCAAACGATTTTTAAATATAGCTATCATTTTTTATGGTAAGGTCATTCTGAATAACAATAATTTCCAATTTATTGACGAAAATAAACTTACAATTTCTGAAAAGTATCGTGTCCCCATGACAACTACCCAAAGAAATGTAGAAAACGGCCTGAAGATAGCAATCAACAAAAATCTAATGCAGTGCGCGGCTTCATAGTGATGTTTATAGTTTATAGTTTTCTATACTTACCATCTTTTCGTAAATTTTGCTAAGTTCGTTTTAGAAGGCGGTTGATGTTAAATAAAATTAACGCCTGACAATAATAGTTTCCGTAAACAATGCTGTTTTACACATAGTCATTTGGACATTAAAAACATTTGTTTTTAAGAACGATACAACATTAGGTAGATTTAAGTATTTATTATTATTTCAAAATACAATCAGTGGGTGACTTAATAGGCTATATTTTATGTTAAGAACAAATATTAATTACAATCGTGCGCAGCCGCGGTGGAAACTAGTAGTTAATATTTTTTAATGTTAAGTTTATATTATAGTCCTAAAAATCTAAATTAATGCACTTAAGCAGCATTGATAAGCAGTTTACATCGTTTACCTTTCTTAAAATTGTTCATAATTAAGTAATATTATAGTAAATTCATAATAATATGACTACTTTTTCATGCTGTAACTCAGTACTGACACAGGGACAGTGAGGTGTGAGCTGAGTATGAGTAATGTGGGATGTTGTTACATGTTATATGGCGCGACCGGCCGGTACAAGGCAATGGACATGGTGCCAGGTGCCAGATATGGCGGCAAAATTATCATTTAGTTCGCGCCAAGCGCCCGCGAATCGAACACGTATTTCTGTTTGATTCTCGATAGTTTAAACACATCGAAACCACGTCGAAATACGAAAAACAATTTATAATCTTGTAATTAAGAATGGATTAGTGAATTAATAAGTATAGTGTAATTTTTAAAGTAATAAGTGTTTGTTTTGACCTCGGATATTAAGTTTGAAATTTTGGTGGGAGTTGTGTTTACTTTTTTATAACATTGGCATTACTGTTTGTTTGGTAATTAGTGATGTGCGAATGACATGCCGTTATCGATTTATTAGATATTAATATTGTAGTATTATTTAAGTTAATGATAAAATTGGAAGTTTACTCCTTTTAAGATTTATTTGACATTTACTATTGCTCGTGTATTATTCTTCTTACAATAGCTAGGTACTCAATAACGTTGTAACATTTTTACGACTACACTTTCGTCACCTATTATAGAGAAATTATATGTTTGTTACTTTGAAAAATTATGTTGTCCATTCTCCATGTAGATACATAAAATTACATCTAAATATATTCAATCGGCTCTCCATCTCGTTAATCTATGTCATTTATTCCTTTATCGCATTAAGGACAACAAAGTTCATAAGTAGACGAGTTAATAGAATAGTAAGTAACCATAAAAAAACATATTTGAAATGTGCAGTTTTAAAACCTGTAGTCAGTGCCTCTATGTGTAGAGAACACCATGCCCTTTTCAAATTATTTTCTAATTAAGATGAGTCATATAATACGTTTTTACAAAATTTCAAGGTTACAATTAAAGTTAATACGATTCGACAATCCGTGGTTTTCACAGACGTTTGTATTGTAATTTTTGTCTCTATAGTAATTATTATTCAAATTATATTCGTTTGGGACATTAATGTATCTAAATTCTAAATTAATTAATTTAAATATAAAATCATATCAATGATACGAGTATTAGAAGTTGTAATACATTTATGGAGCTAGTTACCAAATCGATCGAACGTTTTATGGTAACATTTACATATTATGTTATAAGATCATCTCAGAGGCGCAAAAGTATACATGTTTTCACATTATTCTACATTAAGTTTAAATGATTAAACTTAAAATTATTTTTATTTTTAAACTATAGTTTCGTTATTCACTTGCATTATTTCATTTTTAAGGACACGGTAGGTATAACATGGTTCATTATTATTACTATTGCCATATAGCATTACAAGGAATCTGACTTGGCCAGCTTAACCAATTCCTACTACCATTCATTAGTTGTTTGCCTAGTATGGTCTGGCTTGAAGGTTTTAAAAGCCATCTGACATAGACAGGTCAACTAATCTGCATAAAAAATATAATTAGTAATGTCCTTTCTAAAGCATTGCTTATTAGTAAATTAATGTAATAAAGGATATCCATATTATTTTATATATATACAAAATTGTCAATCAAATATATATAATCATGCATAGTCAGCCATTTCCGTTGTACATAATAAACCTCTGAGTAAGTTTAAATGCGTAATAAAATTGGAGACGATTATAAGATTGTGTGGACTAATTACCAACTTAGTAGGTGTGCGGTTATTACAGTAGCAGATTTGAATCATAACCTACTACACATTAACCTAAGCTATTGTGACTAGAATAATACATGCGATAGCAACAGTTAGTAGTGTATGGTGTCTATAACCGTGACCACTATCCTACCTCGTAAGATTCATTAGCATACAAAATTATGTTGGCTACTACGCTTTGAATATTATACTCCACTTAATTTAGCTAATTTTGGAGTTCAACTCGGGAGTATTTAAGACTAAAAATATACTATACAGCCTATATCACTCTCATAAGAGAGGCGAAAACATCTTTTTTAAAATTGTATACAATTATCAATCACTTAGCATCAAAAATAACCAGAACATGCGACGTTATTAATGTAAATTTTATAAACGAGTCCAAAATTGTTATGGCGTAGAATAACGTCAAAACAAATCTATCTACGCATTTAATTAATAGAAAAACATTGCATAATTCACGACAATTAACTAATTAACTAACACGTAAGACGTAAAGATCGGGTATTTAAGTAAACTAATCGAAATCACAACGACCGTGTAAAATTAGTTTTTTAACTTCCTACTGATTCTATATTCCATATTTTTTATCGATAAGATGAACGCGTTTACGCTTCTCTACTCATTATGCGACTAGATTTTTTTTAATAAAAATACTACCTATTATACCTATGTTTATTTTTCTTACATTATGATTATGAAGCAATCAGGTACGAAATATTACCGAGCTTAGTAGATTAACCTTATAATTTAATTTAAAATAAAACTTCAGGGTGGTAAAATAATTAAAATAAATTTGCTCAGAGTTTTTGACAATAATTCTTGTATAGATTGCATGTGTTGTACGTTAAACTTTTTTTTTTCATTTTACATACTTTAACTATTTCAGCACTACATGCGTCCTTAACTACCTATACAATTGTCGGTTTTAATTTTTCGTGCAAGGGCTAGTCGGTAAATCTCGATAACCTATAGTCATTTAAACTTCTTTAATGTTAATATGTAACCTTAACCCTGTGCCCTAAAAGCACGAAGGTGACATTATTTTATGGTTAAAATGTCAATGTGATCGAAACTTACGAAATTTTTGATTATGTAGGCTTATCTTCTTCGAATGAAGTTTTTAACGAATGTTTCTTAGATCTTAAAATTATATTAGTCTTGATATTACGTTTGTCAGTGATTAATTAAGTTAAGCAATGTTAGGCCTGACGATTAGTGCTTCCCCTTATTTTTAGAAAACAGTCTTCTACTCATAATTTTATCAACGTTGATTTTCGCACATTGAATAAAAACAAATAATTATGACGTTCAATTATTTTTTAATTAAATTCCCACAAATTAGAATTTTTGTTAAGTTTGCAATAATATATTTTTACAGAATTGATATATTATTATTATTATTTCCATTGACTAATAAATATTCCAAGACTAATAAATATTTTTAATTTAACCTAAACTAGTAAATTAATAATATTTTGGAGGGGTAATAATTAATCGACCATGCTTCGTAGTACAACAAAAAAGATTACTAATGTAAGATAGTGTTTACATAATTGTAAATCGAAACTGAAGTTCACTATTCATTTCAATTCTAACCAGTAAATAAAACGTATATACAAGTTAGCGTGATTTGATGTTTTTTTATCACGTAACTGCTTAACCGGTTTACCAGAGATTATTATATAAGCGGTGCAGTAACTTTGTAACGAATTGTAATGTTAAAAAATCTAATGAGTTGACTGATAAACAAGTACTACTAATACTATACAAATAAGTAGTAAGTATTAGGTGTATAATATTTTTTTTTTGTCTCATCTGCTGAAGAAAAAATAATAAGATATTACTACACGGTCCATGTTGCTAAGTGGTTAAAGCCTTTGGAACAATTTCGTTGAATAAACAATGGCATTTAATCTCGAGTAAAATGTTTTCTTTCCTTATCTGAAGGTAAGATGTTGAAGGTAAACTATCATTTATTATTCTGAGGATAAATGCAAAATTTCTTAAACACTTAGTCAGCTCAAGATTCGCAGTAATCTATTTGGCAGTATAATCAACCTCCGGGGGTTGTTATCTACCTTGCTATCAATTAATTTTAGTTCTATCTCGACGGCAATTTGTGACAATTAATATTTAATCTAGTTTGATTGCGGTCTAGCTTATCAAGCTGTCGACACTAAATATTCTATGTCGGTATGTTGATCATTTAGGAATTATAAGATAGGTAGGTATGTGGTAAGTGTGGCAGGGCCTACAAGTAAAATTACATGCTATAATTAAATAAATTCGATTGACGAATATTCTCTAAATACGATACGTTAATAGTGGAGGTGTGTTTTGGGCTAGTAAAATTAGTAGTATAAGATTTTAATTTCTGTATTTCGAAAAACCTATTACTCTAGCGTAACATCGCGATTAAACCAAGACTTGAACACATTTAACTGAGACACGAAAGACAGCCATGGAAGGTATACTCTTTCCTTGACAGGAAGCCATTACATATACATATTTTATACGCACATCACGAAATAGATGCGGCTTCTAATACTAAAAATAAAATTACTCGTTCTTGAGCATTGTTTTATTAAAGATAAACAAAATAAAGCTGTACATTGGTTGTTAAGATTCTTGCACGGAACGAATGGCTGACTCGTTTTAAAAGCATCGTCTAAGAATATTCTATTCTATAATACTTATCTAGACAAAAACATTTCAATGCTTATTCTTTTAAATGCTCATTTTCGGCAGATAACAAATATAAATCTTCAAGGTTCCATCATTAACTTTGGAAGCCTTCTCACACGTTAACGTGTGACCGCAAATTATCGTTCTTTTTTGTATATTCGAACCACAGACATAGAAATAATCTTATAAGTGATCTTATAGGTCTATGTTTGTGATTTAACAATGTGTATTTGTGCTAGTAAATGAAAACTCACAAGCTATTAGTAACGAAGGACTCTTGTTACATCGCATTGAGTTTAAAAGAAGTATTTTGGGCTCTACAATAGCTCTATTAAAGGTGTGCTAAGCAAAACACTGTGGCCCTAGACTAGAGCCATGCAAATAGGGAGCTTGCTAAAACTACAAAGATAAAAAGTTAAAATAAAGAAAAAAAAAGTAACTTGAACGGACTTCAAAGTAGAAAAATTGACATCAATTGTTCTTAAGACGAGCGCAACTCTCGAAATCGCTAGTTTTTTATTAATTTAATTCCAACTAAATCCTTGTCTAGTGAAAAACAAACCTGATAATATTTATTATTGCTTGACGTACTCGTATAACGGTAGTACAAAAAATATTGTAAGTCTTACAGAGTTGCTGTAGACCTCATCAAACATAGCTATATCTTTTGTATGTTGTTGATTTCCTCTCCGCAAATAGCCTATTGAAGGAAAATTGAGAATGAGAACTTCAATGATAATAAGGAATGAAATGCACGAATGCTAAGCATTGTTTTACCTTCTGAGTAACGTCACCTTTGTCGCGGTTGAAAATAATAAATAATACGGTTAAACCAAATTGATTCATCATGCAATTTAATATTGAGATTTTATAATTTTTTTTTTAATAAATAATGTAAACCGCGCCGATATAAGGATACAAAGAATATTGGTAGCTATATGAGTAGCTATATCAGCTATAACAAATACAGAACTTAATGAAGTATGTGCAATTGTGGGTTTAAGTAGGTACCTAACTGTAAATTCAACTCAAAAATTGGAATAATTAGCTAATTAATCAAGTTTTAATGGAAAACAGTGATGCTAATTATGTTATCGATAAAATTACGCAAGTATTACCTTGTCACTAAATTATCTATTTAACAGGGGACAAAAAGTTGGGTACGTTTGGGTTTTATTTAATATTTTGCGTGGTTCTATCAACAAATTGCATTTAGGAATTTTGCAAAATTACAATGTCGGATGATTATGATGATTTTTGATATAATATAAATGTCGTAAGTAAAATTACTTAAAAGAAAATATTTAAAAAAAGAACAAAATCAGTTAGAATATAGAATAAGTAATGATCTTTTCTTGTTTTAACTCATTGTGCATCAATAGGATTCAATGTTCAATCGAATATGCCCCTTAAACTATTTAAATATTTTCGACCACCAGGCTGTTACGTTGGGAATTCACATCACATTATGTTTGTCACGTCTGAAATACGTTTTCGTATAATATATTGGTTACTTACGTGATGATTGGCTAAGAAATAAAGTATTGAAATGGCTTCCGGGTTTAGAAAGTTAAAATTTTGCACAGGATGACTGCTTTGCTTCTCATCACAATGCCTTTGACACATTTGCAATTTATTTTAAGTGTACCGAGTTAAGTTTCTAATGGATTTCCTCTACAAAAAGGAAACAAACAAGGCACGGTTGTTTGTTACTACTGTGTCATTGGATTATACAATTACGTAAAAGAGTAAAATAGGCAAATATACATATATTACAAGTAAATACAATAAATATTATTATTGACAAATTCATAGTAATAATATCAGAATATCCTTATTAGTGTTATGAAGTAAAATACAATTTGATATTTTTGCCACAGTTGCAGCTAGGTATAATTTTTCACGAATTTATTAAAATATTAGTTAGACATAAAATTGTAGTAAGAAGCAAAGTTGTGGAAAAAATATTTATTAGTAAGACTTTTTTTAAGGCTTGTTAAGTTATCTTCATCTAAGTGATTATACATACTCACCTCTGAAGGTCGCGGTAGTAAAGTCCGACTTAATAAATATTTAACTTTTGACGTAAGTTTGTAATGACGGATGTTCCTACATCTACTAATGCAGGCTTTAACGGATGAAATAGATAATATAACTTTGGTTAATTTAGTTCTTACGTAAATTTAATCTTTATTTGTGGGAACGCCTTTTGTACGAAAATAACACTTCTGTAGTAATTGAGTTGCGCCGTGAGCTATGTCATTGGCGTAAACAAATATAGGTCACATGTTTTATTTGCTTTTGCAATAAGAAATACCTACATACGTTTAGTCGTCTGTTATGATAGCAATATTAAAGTGCATGTATATTACATTATATATGGACCAATAACGTATGATTGGCTGAAATTGCAATAATTACGAGTTTAAGTTATATAAGTTTTTATATACAACTTGTATAAAAAATCAATAACCTGTCGTAAAATATTATCTAGTTGGAGAACTCGTAGATTGACATGATATAAGTATCTACAAAATCATATAATACGTGGTGTGTTTTGCACATGTTTATATCTCATTGATAAGCGCACCAATATCCCATAGATTAAACAGTTTACAGTTAGCCACTTAACAATGTGACAATCAACTTTTAACTATGACGTTATATATTGAAGTCGTCTTCCATTTTTCATATTTTTCGTCACATTTAAGAAGAATGTGACAGTTAGTGCTGTATTTTTTTTTAAATTTAAGTCATTGTTCGTCATTGGCTTACAGAAATGTGCATCTGCAAAATATTAAACTCTTTAAAATTATATATCTTTTAAGTATAAATCGATAACTAGTATGTAAATAAATTAAGTGTTAAAATCAGAGTAAACACACTTCTACCAAAATTTAAAATAAAAGTGATTAAGAGTAAAATAAAGTGGTGGTGTTTTAAACCTAAAGAGACAATTGTGATTTCCGAAAATAACGTTTATCACGATAGCGAATTACCTCAGAGAATTATTTAACATGCTGAAGAGAAGAACTTCAAAACGTTTTGTGTTAGGAGACACGAGCGCTGAGGAGGAACCAACCTATGAAGATGAAGCCACCGATATATTGCCTAGTAATCTCAGTCAGACCTTCCAAATGACTTTGGATACTGACGACGATGTTCTTGAAAAACCTGGTAATCATACGCCTGAACAAGATAAGAAACTTCTTAAATTGCCTACTTCTGGGACGTTACAGTAAGTATGGGAGAGAATAGTCGCCTACAAATACGCTCAAATTTATTTTAAAGTTTATTCTAATACTTAGTTATTGCGTTTGTTCATGTGGCATAATCATAAAAACATACCCAGGACTATTATAAAGATCGAAATTATCTAATACTAGTCTTTGCAGTAACATCATCTATTTACCAGTGTGGGTATAATTTTAATTTTTTCTTCAGTTATTTTCATTACGTTAGAAAAAACCTTCATTTAAGATAATAAACAATAGTAATTAATGTTGATCAAGCTCAAGGAACAGCCACTTTATTTTTTATCAATTATTGTCTTCTGACTTGGTTGAGTACCTACCTAATTTATATATTAATATAATTACTGCTTATTCTAAAACATTCTATTTTCTTGGTCTTTGAATTCTAACATGAAAATCGGACTCATTTGATCACCTTAGGAAGTTTGGCATTCAAAGTCTAAAAATGTCGGCGATCTATTCTTAACTAACACATGTACAGTATAAATATTATTATGATCAGCTGTTAGTAGAAACAAAATACTTATAATGGACTCTTCCGTAAACAACTTCGATGCTTTTGTGTATTTTTTTTGTTATCAATTTAAGCTATTATTGCACTCATAACGAATAACACTTATCTGTTAAACATTTCGGTGAATAATGTTGATTTGCGAATTATATTGATAGATTCGCATATAATCAATATTTCTATTAAGTCCTGGAATGTGATTCCAAATATCTACTGCACAGGACAATCGAATATTCGTGATTGATTATAAACAAAAATGTTTAATAATTTAATTATTATATTTTAAGTACAGTGACTTTCAATTCCAGTTTTATACGAGTACATCTTTCCATGGTCTATAGTTACCACATAAGAATTAACAAAAAATTCATGAAGCCTTAATCAGATTTTATATTACTTAGGTGTAGTCAGTCTATCATTGAATCAATCAATGTATTTGACTATCTTGTAATAAATATTTCTGCTAAATTATTGACTAAAGTCACGGAACTTATTGTGTGACCTCAGTTTCGGTGTCAAACGATGCCTTATTATTTGTTCATCCATGAGCGTTTCCTTGCCGTGAAAATATAACTACATAGTCATAATGTTGAAATATAATATATCCAAACACGTGTTTATTACTTTGTACCTTACATGAACCAAAATATTTATAAGCTTTTTGTTAATAATATACGATTACTCAGGGTTAACGATGGATAATGCTATTACGCATCTCTTCTTTTAGGAAGCTTACTTATATTATAAGATTGTAAACTATGAAAACGTATTTACTATTATATGTATAATCTTTATCGTGTACTTAGTTTCACATGGAATAAACTTATATGCCTATAAAATTTTTTTGCTTACTTGAATTTACGTATTTTGTAATTTAACAGGTCTAACCCGGATACCCTAGATGAAAAATGGTAACGATAAAATAATTGGCTTATAATATCATGTCATTGGATTAAATTATAAGCCTAAGTAGTTTGCACGTTTTTAAATAATAAGAAAACAAGAACTTACTAAGTAACGTATCTATTATTTTTAATCGATTAATTGCCTTAATTGTGACAAAATATTTCATAGTCTAAATAAGATATGCTGATTTTGGATTTCTATACTTGACTTTTATTTATTTTGTTTATAAATAGGAAATTTAAAATTACATTTTTTTTAATAATTTGCCGTTACTATACCTACTATGTGAGTATTTCTAAGAAATTATTATAGATTATATATTTATCCACGCATACAAAGAAATGAGGTCAATACGAATACATATAAAATAATAGATACTAAATTGAAGGTTTTATCTAATTTAATTTTAATTTGGTTTAATTATAAACGTTGTAAAGCTAATGCGCGTCAATGAAATGGCTTTGACCTTGTCACGTGTATCGATAACCTCTTCACATCCCTAGTTGCATAAACAACCCGGGAAAACAAAATTTTCTTATGCAATCTTCATGCATTCATTCAATTTGAATCTTTAACTACGAACTACGATAACTGTTTGTAGGCTGTCTCTGTCGTATACCATGTAATCAATACGTCAAAGTGAGACACCACGATCGTATGATCCGTCAATAGAGTTTTATTGGACATTCAAACGTCAAATCACGAAAGGACGAAAACAAACTGAAGTGTTCAGTTCGGCACTTTCGGAGTTTCGAAGAAATGTTTAGTTTTTGTTATATCAAAGAAATAATTGCAGTATTATCAGTGTGTTATTAGTATAAGTGTTTTAATTAATAGTTTTTCGTCTGAAATGTATTCATCATTGAACGGATTGTATTCTGAAGGGCCTTACAGGTTAGAATTCGTTACTTTCGCGTTATTTTCGCGTATTTCGACACGATTTAAATTGAACAACGATCGGATAATTACTAAACAATGTTTTTATTATTTTATATATTGGTGCTACATGAAGACTTTATGAACCTAGTTCCAAGTTATTTCGTATGCGCGTTTGCGATTTCTCTTCAAATTTCTCTTTTGCTGTCTATTTGCTGTTCACTTTTGTTAACATCTAACTACGTTGATTTTTTATTAACTCGTCACTTATAGAACTAACAGACTACAAAATATCGTAATTTTTTCTTATAAAACCACGACACCTCAAAGAATAATTGGTGCATTTGTTGATATAAATAGTAACTTTTATAACTTCACTTACGAAATTATATATTTGGGTAATAAATCATTTTAAAATTACAATAAATGATTGTGTACAAGTCTCTTTTCGTGCTTATTATTGTAGGTAGCTCTTGTTAATTTTACATAATTTTATTACCCTCAAAGTTGAAAATATTAATGTTACCATTTAATGTTTAAGTAATTAGTGATATTAATTTAAAAGTGATGGTTTTTGTCAGGTTTACATAACTGCATAAAATATTAATGTATATTTTATAGTAGTTTCATATTAAATTGTTCACCTTAACTACCAACCAACAATGTTTTTATTGGGCATTTATTTAACCATGTTACATAGTGTCAAAAGTTGTTAACACTATTTTGTCTTTTTATTACAACTGTAAACCCTACACTGCTGAGCTCAGATTTCCATAGACTTATATAATTTCTCATGCATTTGTTCTTCAAAACATTCTCTTAGAATATACTTATATACAATTACACAAATATGGGTCACTTTTAACATAGTATAGAAGTTTATTCTAAACATTAACATTATCTACACAGTCTGTGCAATTCTTTAAATCTTTTAGAACTAACAATGATGCCAGTTGTAACAGTCAATCATATTTATACCTATTAAGTTTTTTGATGCGTATAAGTCAAAAGGTAACATAATTTTTTTACTTATTTTTATAAGTTGCTAATTTGTTCATTTGTATCCTTTCCAGGCCGTCTATGTCCCAGGGAACTGTGATACATAGTCAGCGATTCCAAGAGAAAGATTTCACCGTTGCTACACCAGAGGAGTTTGTACGTCGGTTCCAAGGCACAAAGGCTATTAATAAGGTTAGTCTAACAATTACTCAATTAGGAAGTAGAACACAGAAATTTGTTGAAGTTTATCAAGATAAGATGTTCTCTCTGAAGCTAAGAATTTTAAACTAAAAATTTTTTTGCAAAGGTTTTGTTTGTTTTATGTTTGTATCTTCAAATCTACAGTAAATAGGTTTCATAGATTACATCACTACTTTCCATTAGATGGAATTGTTGTCAAGTGCAAAAGTTTTACATGTAAAAAAAATATTTGTTATTGTATTTGCCATGGTGCTGTTATACTATCATATTCTGTTATTTTCAAGTGCCAATCAGTTAAGTATAAAGTATTCAGACTTGGGCCTTATCAAAATATTTTCGTTGCCACTTCTTCAATTCAAACAGAATCCTTAAATCCCTAAGAATGATGATTGCTTAGATCTATTAATAATACTATCCTATAGGAAAATTCTTTAATATTCATAAATAATATTGTTGTATTCCCATTATTTTAAATTTTATGCAAGTATCGTTTTATCTGTAAAAATACATAGTATTGTCATAATATTTAATTAATTTATATTGATTGCAGGTGTTGATAGCGAACAACGGAATTGGTGCGGTAAAATGTATGCGCTCGATTCGAAGATGGTCGTACGAGATGTTCAGAACCGAACGGGCAGTTCGGTTTGTTGTGATGGTGAGATTTATTTATTCTTTATTATAAGTCTAAGAACTAGTTCATAATGGGCGAACTTAATGCCTGATAGCATTCTTAACCGCTCAGTACTTTAGAGTATGTCTTAGAATAATAGCTGATATTAGGTTACAGACAGGACCCTTAGAAGATGCATTATTACTACTACATGTTTTTTAACTGGTGCCATAAACAAATTGCTATTTCATTTTAAACGCCTGCCTGTGTGTAAATAGTTAAATATTTGTGAAACATGTTGTTATTAATTTTTATACAGGCACTTAGAAAACTCAACAACTTGAAATGTATAACAACCTAAAATAAGTATTAAATAATTAGCTAATATTGTAAAGTTTGAATAGGTAAGAAAATTTATGTAAGTTTAAAATCATTTAATTTTCAGGTGACCCCAGAAGATTTAAAAGCCAATGCGGAGTACATCAAAATGGCGGACCACTACGTCCCAGTGCCCGGAGGATCCAATAACAACAACTATGCCAATGTTGAGCTCATTGTGGACATTGCTGTTAGACAACAAGTACAGGTAGGGCTTTGAGTGATTTTATTTGGATATAAATAAATGTTTATAAAAAACATTTTAGACTCATAGCTGCTCAATAGGATTACTTGTGTTGTGGGTCCTATGGAAAACAAATAGTTCATGTATGTACTTCTGGAGTCAAATTTTAAATTGGCCCAATAATGATCTGTGGGTATAGGTTAAAGATTTTTGGCTAGACTAGATATTTATATGACATGAATATTTTTTTGGTTAGCCATATATGACAAGAGTTTGAGTGTGTAAAAATGTATTAAGTATTTGGATTTTCTGGAGTATAATTTGTTCTGTTATATTAAAGGCTACTAGCAATTATGTTGTATGCTATACCCAATTATTTTTTATTCAGGCGGTGTGGGCAGGTTGGGGTCATGCATCAGAGAATCCGAAGCTGCCAGAAATGTTGCATCGAGCTGGAGTGGTGTTCATCGGACCCCCAGAGAAAGCCATGTGGGCTCTCGGAGACAAGATTGCCTCTTCCATTGTGGCCCAGACTGCCGATATACCCACCTTACCTTGGAGTGGTAGCGGTGAGTATATAATAATAATAAAGAATAATACTATCTTTACTTAACATAATAAAATATTAAATTTGCAATAAAAGAAAACCCTCAATGTAAAGTGTCCTTAAACCATCCCTTCATCTAAATTTATTTTGTGGTTTCCATGTGATGCCCGTACAAACAGACATGTAGATAGACAGCCAACCTGTAATATAATTTCCAAAAATTACAGTTTTGATCCTGTTACAGTTATAGTATAGGTTTAAATACTAATAATAATGTTCAAAGCAGTTAATTACTCTATGATTATGTTGTCATGTATAATTATATTTCATAAAATAAAATAGCGCTGGAAAAACTAAACTTAAATGTTTTTGTAACTTTATAAAATTTGATTAGGTACATAATTTATTTATAATTGTTGGTCATTAATTGCGATTATAATTGGTCAGTAAAAAATTTATTTAATAGATTTAATAGAATATTATTTCGCATTGTGAAACGAGAAGCTCAGTCGAACACAAATATGGATGGCGAAGATTATATTTATTCTTCATCTATTGAAGGTAATTTAGTGGGAATTCAAAATTTGTTTAGCACATTTAGAACTCGGGTACCCTAATTATAAGATAACAGAATGTCAACCAAATACGTTTTATCATATGGAACTCTTTATTTACCCTTTTTTTTTATGGCTTACATCTTTTTAGACCTTTTTTTAAGTTGACCATTTTTGGGCTATGTGTTTGTGTATTATAATTTTAGTGGAACCTTCATGAGTGTTCTACGGAACCCAGTTATCCTTGATTGAGACTATACTTAAAATATTTGATTACAGAATTGAAAGCGGAGTACAATAGTAAGAAGATCAAGATATCATCGGAACTATTTGCCAGAGGTTGTGTCTCTACCCCTGAGCAAGGGATGCAGGCCGCTAATAAAATTGGTAAGGATTTATTTTTAATAAAACAATTTTAACGAATTATACAAGGTTTACAATTCACTGGGTGCTGTCCTCAGCATTATATAGTTACAGTCAATCTCTCACAGTTAGTCGGTAGGTATCAATGATACTCTTATGCATGTCATTTTTTTTTTAATCTACCCCCGTTTAGTAAAGGTGCTTTAATATGGAGGAGAAAACGGGAAATAAACTCATCCACACTTCTTTTTTTTTAATTCTTATAGTGATAAGTTAAGATTAACAGTTTCTTTGTATTATTTTGTAGGATTCCCGGTGATGATCAAAGCTTCAGAAGGTGGCGGCGGAAAGGGAATCAGGAAAGTGGAGAATCCCGAAGATTTCAACAACATGTTCCGACAGGTATCACCAAAAAAATAATTAATTATATGTAATAGAATATTCTTTATATAATCATATTATTACATTATAATTATGCCTCATATACATTTACTATCATGTGGGGTCGTAAAAAAGGATTAATTGATATGAAATAAAAATACAAGAGACAGTCATATCGTCATAGAAAGATGCCTCTAGTATTAATGTTTTTTTCCTAGTAAATATGTAAATTTTTTGCGTGTTAACATTCTAGATTTTTCTTTCTGCCTCTAAGAAACTCTATAACAAAGTGTAAATATTACGTTATTATTGTGCAGGTCCAAGCTGAAGTGCCCGGCTCTCCAATATTCGTGATGAAGCTTGCAAAGTCAGCGCGCCATTTGGAAGTGCAATTGCTGGCTGATCAATACGGTACTATAAATTAATATGGCCCCATTCTGAATTGAGTAATATGATCCATTAGTACATTGAATGTTATTACCAAGTTTGATTATAGTAATTAAGTATATAAACATAAGTAATTTAAAAAGTCTATATTACTTTCTTAAGGTATATTTATAATGTAATTATAAACATACATTTAAAATTATGATTGTTCTATTTTCGTATTGTATAGGTTTATGCTTCTCTTCTATCATTAACCAATGAGCTATGGCTTAACTCCCTCTTGTATGACATTTTAAGTCATTTGTGTATTAAATTTAAAGTAAAAAATAAAATAATAAATGTCGTAGGGAACGCCATCTCCCTGTTCGGCCGTGACTGCTCGATCCAGCGACGACACCAAAAGATCATAGAAGAAGCTCCTGCAGCTATCGCCAAGCCAGATGTCTTTATTGAGATGGAAAAGGTAATGCTATACCTATACATACACTGAAAATAAAATTCGCGTCCCTACATTGCATATAACAATAAATTTTTTGAGGTAACAATTTTTCCAATTTGTGTTTGTCAATTTGTTTTTCAGTTTGAAATCACATGAAAGCTAAAATCACTGACTTGAATTCAAATCTTTACAACATTTAAAGCCCGAACAATCATGATTAAAATAACAAAAAGTATAATGATACATACTTTCTTTATAACAATGAATACATACAAAAATAAAGTTAAAATGTCTTTCTCTCTATAGGCGGCAGTCCGACTAGCTAAAATGGTAGGCTACGTGAGTGCGGGTACTGTGGAATACCTGTACGATCCCGCGAAGGGTACCTACTTCTTCCTGGAGTTGAATCCTCGTCTGCAAGTAGAACATCCTTGTACGGAGATGGTGGCGGACGTTAATTTACCCGCTGCTCAGTTGCAGGTGAGAAGACCGTTGTTCTACTTAATAGACCGTAGAAGACCGTAGTAGACCACAGTAGACCAGAGCAGATAATAGTAGGTTTTCTGTCGTGGTATATTTGTACACTTGAGGTAGATATTTTAAAGGTGTTTTTATGTATTAACTAGGCAAACGAGCATGGATATTCTTAATGGCAAAATCAATACGGTACCTTACAAAGTTTCTGAAGGCTTCGCCTCGTATTAAGATCAACGTTATTGGTGGGATTCTTTGAAGTCTCAACGTTAGTAGACCAGTAGACGTGAAAATAATAAGGTCTTCTCACGGTAGACCTGTACTATTTTACGTGTACATAAACATTTATTTTCTTAGATTGCAATGGGTCTGCCGTTGTACCACATAAAGGACATCAGATTGCTATACGGCGAGAACCCCTGGGGCCTCTCACAGATCAACTTCGACGAGCCACAACAAAGGCCCGTGCCGTATGGACACGTCATTGCTGCGAGAATCACTTCGGAGAATCCTGATGAAGGTAAGTAAACTATAGATGGAGTAGAATGTAATAAAAAAAATTACATATGATCCTATGAGAATGCAATTCGACTTAGGTCAAAATCGTATTTGCCGGAATCGATATAAAAAAATTGAAATCGTACTTTATTGAATCGATTTTCTAAACGATTGGTTCAGATGAGGCATGTTTAGTTTTTTACCTTTACGACTCAAATGGCTGAAAGGAATATAATAAATGACGTAATTAGATTAAGTCTTCATTGTACTAATGACTTAAACGATAATCAATATAAATATTGTTACAGGTTTCAAGCCATCGTCAGGAACAGTTCAAGAACTGAATTTCAGGTCTTCGAA
>LGAG01000460.1:10843-22176 GCA_001278395.1 Lerema accius
GTTTAACTCAAACTGTAACTGAAACTTGAAACAGAAGTGGACGAAGTGCGAATTTCCACAGAGAATGTCGTTAGCAAAATGTAAACAAATTCGGTTGGAAGTTTGACTGTAAAACCGAGTTTTAATCAGAATCAAGATCGAAGAGGAAAACGGAACAGATTGAAAGGACTTTTAGCAGAAAGTAATTCAGTTTGAATGTCGTTTTGAATAAATTTATCGAGAATTTTCGCAGAAAGTCCAGTGGAATAAGAATGCGGAACGAACAACAATACCGCCCGGAATACCCGCGCTTAACGTGCATCTATATCTATATTCTATATCTATATCTATACTATCTATACTAATAAATAAAATTTAAGTGTCTGTTTGTAATATTAAAATAACCGCTTTAAACTAAATGCATACGTATGTATACACGATACACATACCGAAATAACATTTAAAAAAAAATTTGTCTGTCTGTCTGTTTGATCCGGCTAATCTCTTAAACGGCTGGACCGATCTTGACGGGACTTTCACTGGCAGACAGCTGATGTATCAAGGAGTAACTTAGGCTACTTTTTTTACTTTCGTTTCGGCGTGGGTTTCCCGAAGCGAAGCGAGGGCGGTTCCACTAGTTCGTAAATAATTCAATAGTTACTTCAGAAAATCAAGCTGCCCCAAGCTAATAAGTTCATGTTATAGATGAAACTCATTCTAACGAACATGTGATAAATTCAAAAGTAGGTATACGATGAAGACGAAGATGATGATTTTAAAATGGAAGATAGTAGAAATAAGCGCTTGGAGTCTTGATATAATATAAGGGTAGGATTTGTCAACCGTGGTAGGACAAAAATTTTACAAACCTCGGACATTTGGACAAAATCAGGGACAGGATCAGTAAAGGAAATGTGCAGTGAAATAATATACTTTTTTTCACACTTTTAGACTTGTGTAATTTTATTGTGTACCTAGTAAGCTAGTACAAAATTTCGCCATGTCTAACAACCGTCTGTGAATTCGTCCGTCCGTCCTGGGTCTAGCTCAGAAACTTTTGGCCCTTATCTTAGGACTAATTTTTTTTAATTCATTATAGATTTTTGTTTCTCTGAACACAAAAAGTATCCAGGTTTACCGTGTCTTAAATAAGGACAAATCCTGAGAAACCCGGACGGGTGGGCACCGTACACTACTTCCGCTCTCCAGTTAAGACTACAATCCCCTTATAGCGATTTCATTAAGTGAGCTTTTCTATATTTAAACAAACCTATTTAATATTCTTGCCTTAGTTATTCAGGTACTCATTATGAAGATCTATTTGCTTCTTTTAAGGTCCATTCAAAGTCAAATTACTTGGGTAACTAGGTATTATTTCATTCGTCTTTGAAAAAAAAATAGCTCATTTAACAAAAATCAAGTACAGAAATATTAGTTCGTATTTAACTACATTTTGCAGGTATTCGCTTAAGGCCTGGGTTCCTAACCTGGGGGTAATTACCCTTCCAGAAGTAAATAAGCTATTTTACGGGGGTAATGAAGGATGTAATTATTGGGATTGTAAAATAAAAATTACACAAAAAGTTACTTGTACTGTTTGTTTGATAACATGAAAGGGTTAAGTGCCACTGGTTCAAGGTTTAATAAAAACAATGTACCTATTATTTATTTAGCAAAAATTTGAGATAACACTGGATGAATCAAACTTTTTAATTGCAATAACCCAACCGAAATACTAATCGGATTGCGGGGATAAAAGCGCTTATACATATTAATGTCGATGGAACCACCGCAGAAAGCTTTTATCCTTTCAGCTTACTATACATCCGATAACGGAACCACTACATTTTGTCTGTATGTCTGTCTGTCTTGCCATACCTCCAAATTTATTCAAAAACAATTTTTTATTTGTCAAAGATTTGTCATTTCAAAATAAGTTTCGGTAGCAAAAAAAAAACAAATAGGCTTTTGAGGCGAAAATAAAGTGTATAGATCTATTAAGAAATGTAATTATCTGTTTAAAAATGTAAGTACAGTGCTATTGTTAAGATTGGAATCGATTAAGATTAATAACAACATATAATTATGAATTATGTATAGGTATAAAGGTATGTTACGTAAACAGTTGAACGTATGAACAGAACGAAAAAACTAATACGAAAACTAAAGTCACGCGCATTCCATAGATATTGGACCATATTTAGCTTCAAAGCAGTTTTATATTCCGAAAACTTCCACAGAAAAATACTTGAAAGTCAATTCCCTTTGAGCGGTATAGCCTTCTGTCCACAAAGCTACCTTAGTCTTAAAACAAACGCTTTGTAGCGTATCCTGTGTAGGATTTATAGGCGTGCAATAACAAAACAAAAAATCGTCCTGTTAGTCGTCGAAATGTGAAAGCCTTTTTTAAAAAAAGAAATCGAATTTAAAAAAAGAAAAAGTTTATTTGATTTAGAATACACAGAATATTGACATTAAAAGGCGCGTGGCATTCTTGATAGCGTCCTTTTGACTAAAGTATAATTATTATAGTTTATTAGCATTGTTGTAAAAGGTGCTACTCAGCATCTTTCAGTCCTGATTTAGTAAAACTCCCTAAAAACCAGGGTAATAGTTCGTAGCAAAAGTATACGGAGAAATATAGACTATTTACAAATAAAAGAAATTTTGCACCCATCTTTATACCTACAGAGATATTTTTGTCCGTTGTTCATTTTGTTTTGATAAAATAAATTTTTAGCATGGACGTAGGGAAAGGGGAGGGGGAGGGCAGCTGTTACCTAAGAGCAGCGAAAATTATGACCTATGTAACGCGAGAGAACAAACATACCTACCTACATACATACCTTCTAAAATCCAGCATTTTCTTACGTAATACATAGCAGTTTCAAAAAGTAATACATAGTTTAATATAATATATGTTAAAATTCCGCCAAGTCAGGTATATTAAGGACTATTTAATAGCGGATCGCTAATTTTGTAAATGGTCTATTTTATCTTAATGGAAATCTTTTCACGGTTTGCGTGTCATGATTTACATTACTGACTTGCGGCTGAAAGACGGATTGAAATTGGTATCTAATGGTTTCATTACGGTTAACTGCTCTATCTGCTACTAAGCTGCGTAGACGTTACATTTATAGAGTTTTGACGACCCCGTAGCCCAGTTGGTACTGACCCTGCCTGGGAAGCGAGGACACCCGGGTTCGTTTCCCGGTTAGATATTTAAGTGACCGATATGTAAATGTTTGTTCTCGGGTCATGGGTGTTATTTGTGTTGTCCATGCCACCCGCGACATAGGCAATCCTACTGCGGGGGTATGAGTGTGATAGTGTTTATTTATTTAGTTACGTAGTTACGTAACTTTAATGTTAACAATGTAGCAAGAGGTATTTGTCGTACGTCGTTAAGTCATTGCGTAAGTTACGTAACATTAGTTGTTAATTAACGCTTTATATATCGGAGTAAAATTCACGCCGTTAAGTAAAATCGACGCAACATTAAGGAAGTTTGGCTACAACGCCTACAAATTCCAGGTCTATTATAATAGAGCAAGAGCCCGCGGCCTCCAAATATAAGTCATTTTATAAAAGCTGTAAGCTTCTGTGGTTATATTTCTAACATAGGTAAGAACGCTTAGAAAATATGGTATTTGGATTGTGGTTACTTGCGGGGAAAACAGGGAGCAAAGGCGCAAAAAAAGCACCAAATTTTCGTCATAGTATAAAAGCTGAGCTTTATAATTATGTTACTTGGGGACCTATAAAAAGATTGTTATCTTTTATAAAATGACTGATGTTTCTCTTTTATAAAATGACTTATGTCTGCGCGGGCTCTTAATCTACAACTGTTAATGCCGTTTCCCGTTAACAAGACTATGTTTGTCGCACTAAAGGCGTGACATCTGCGTAGTGCCATTGTTAACGAAAGCTAACACGATTCATTGTCACGAGCTCACGTACGAAGGCAGTGTTAACAAGACGAAGCCGAGAAGACCCGTACGACACAATAGGCAACCTATCTTACTAATAATGTAGATGTAGATTGAAGATGCTTCGATGTTTGGGTTTCCTACACGCACTTACAAATAGAACACGACTAGGGTTGCCAACTTTGCTGTTAGATAAGAAAGAAATAAAATAGATTAGGAGCTGCGCACATAGTAAATTATTACAACAAAATAACTTGAAATAGTACAAACGGTAATATATAACGTACAATAGTGAATAATAAAGACAGATAAACAATAAATAAAGATAGTATTGAAAATGACAGCAAACACACAGATTAAAAAATACACTACTGAAACATTACTTTGGTTAAAACAACTATTTTAACTACGTTATGCTTTTTACTGCGGAACAAAAATGAAAGTAAAAATACTGTTTTCTGCATCAAAATGCTAAATACTATAAATGTTAGACTTAGAGCCAGTTTAAAAAAACATACTGTACATTTTTCTAAAATACTGTTTAATATTCTTCACAGACCTAACATATAAGTAAGTACTTTATTTCTTGTAAAAAAGTTACCAACCCTACTCACGACCAATTATACTTCGCACCTTTATTCGACGCGATTTGTTATAATAACAGATACCTACATCTACATATATACATCTATTGTCAGGTAATATAATTAATTGTGATCGGACTTTCCTTTGACACGTTCGTTTGATTATCAAGAAAATTACACAGACGTGGGAGATTAGACATCAAATGTGCCTCCCCGGGGATGATTGTAATGGTTTAAATTACGTTTTTGACTAAATTATCAAAGGTTGAATGAATTTGAATTTCGCACATAGACTGCATGATCCCAGAACTATGTACTCTTGGGAATCCATTGCCTTTTCTGAAGTCACTTTTGCGAATGTGAAGCCGCGGGCGTCGTCTAGTAAGTATTTAAATAAAACCTAATAAATATGTAAGTATGTAGAGGGCGCTAACTAGATTTACTAAACATTTTAAGTAGGTAGGTATTGAATGTACGTAGGTACTTACTTTATTTACACAATTTTTATGTAAGAGCTATGTGCAATTTTTCTACGTAAATCTTGACATTCCTATTATACATGAGTGAATAACAATAATTAATGTAAATTAATCATAAAAGTGGGAACAAAGCGTCAAATGCATTAGTTGTATTCGAGCAGGTATACAAGCGGTTTGCAAAAACAATATAGGCTCCTATCTATAATTATAATAAATGAACGAACTAAAAATAAAGTACCAGCCAGTACTTCCAAGTAAAGAATGGTTTTACAAAAACAACTGACACTAATAACTTCAAAAAGCTTTTACGTAAAAGCAGAGTTAAAAAATATGACTTCACATTTTTGTATTAAAAAACGCCGTTTGATTATAATAAGTTACCTCTAAATAACTCTCCAAGAGCTACTCGAAGATTCCTTTTTATTCCCGTTGGTTAGGGCTGTCAACACCTAAATTGTTGTCCCTAGAGAATTTTTTATAAACCCCGGACTTTTGAACAAAATTGTAGTTCTTCCTCGAAAATTCGTATACTTAATAGTGCCATAAGAACAAATAAAGGATGCCTATATTATTACCACACGAATTTTCATAGGAATTTTCCGATTATTTTTACCAGTTTTTCTGGGACACAGAAAGGAAAGTTTTTCAAAATCTCGCCGGCCGTTCCCAGAACACTCTTTAAACAAGAAAAATCTGGGAAAATCGACACATATGGCAGCCCTATTAAATACCGATAAATGTGTTTAATGTACTTACCCTCCTAGACAAAAGGAGAAAACAAAGATGGTTACTGAAAGGGTGTACATCACACATTCAATGAGGGTAAATATAGGACCTACTAGAGTACCGTGGCCGGTGCGATATCACGTAGATAGATATCACGTAAATGAGATGTTTATATCACGTAGATAGAACTAGATATTCTTTGTGTGGGAATTAAAAAATATATATACTTACGTAAAAGATATAAGATAAGATAAAATTAAAAGATACTTATAACACAAGTAACCCTGGGCGCGCACTAGGGAGCTATGCTGCAGCAGCCGAAATGTGTATAACTCCGTTTCAACGATCGTGATAGAAAAAGTAAACAATCTTGGCACTACTTTTAACCATTTTATTAATTTAAAAAATATTTAAAAGTTAACTAAGATTTGTTCTAACATTAAATTATTATTTATTCTTAATTATGTTTTTTGTGTCCCTCTTATTTTTAAATCAATAATTAGAATAAAAAGACAGTGTAAGATTATTTACTTTTTCTATCAAGATCGTTGAAACAGAGAATCCGTTTATTTGTCGGCCTAGTACGCGCTTAGGGCAAATCTTATGCGTTTCAGGTAAATATCAGAACTTCTACCCGAAAGATTTCAGTAAGAGATAGTTGTGTAACTATACTACGAGTACAAAACATGCCTTTTAAGTTAGCTGAATGTTTGAAAATTGTTTCTTCTGTCTGTCTATGCACAAGAATTTATATAAAAATAAAAAGTATTTTACTTTGAGCAGCCGCTCGGCGTCGTAGTTATTGCAAAAGAATCTCTTCTATTCTTGAAAAATATGAGCAAAATTATTGCTACATTGCTTTTATTAAGTACTAGATTATTAGCAGGATATTACACCATTATATAGGCTGCCCAATAACGTCTTTGAAGCTAGCCTAGCGGAAAATTAAGAGGGAAATATGTCCCGAGGCACTAATATAATAGTATGAAACGTTTCAGCTCAACACTCCATAGCAACAAATGATAATAGTGAAATAGGTCCCAGCCTAATTTCGCAATCTATGAACACGTAGGTACCTACTCCTCTACTCGTACATAGAGTAATGTAATACCTATTATTTCGTTGTGAAAACGTACTTGTACATTGTGTCCGAGTAAGGCTGGAATTAACTAAATTGCTTTCACTGAACAAACATTTCGTAAACCCGACCGCTCGGACGTCTTCCGAAATCCTATGTCTACAGACATTTAAAAGTCAGTTAAGAGAAAGGGTCATTTATAAGATAATAAGGAAAAAGACCCTTAAAAATCTTTTATCAGAGTCTGTTTCATGCTATTTTCACCGCTGTTCAATAGGCCCTGGGTTCGATTTAAAGTGAGGCAGAAGAAAGATGAATTTATATTTCTGTTCTCGGACTGTACGCGTGTCCTTTGTATCTTTGTATTGGCACCCATGGCCAGAGGATCTTACAGCTATGAGTATTTATTTACAGCAAAGAATATTAAAACCGTGTTAGAAAATTGCATCGTGAAAGCATTCACCAATAAAATCGACCTGAGTACCTGTGCCTCAGACCAAAAATTATATAGGCTCAGTCTTCGAAACAAAAATCTTAGACGAAAAAAACATAACATAATATGCAATGATAACGTTTCATGGTACATTGCTCGACAGACCGTGCTCGGTAACGTATAGCCAGGTCTTAACAAAGAAATAAAAATTACCTCACTTTTTTGTACTGAAGGCTGAATCTAAATATTTTTTGATCTGAGACTTGTACATGTTCCTAAGAAATATTATTCTGCTACGACAAACTTTTAACTTGCTCCTCATAATATTAAACTTGACAAAAACTTGCGAGGAAGCAATCTTTAACAGAGTTTCTTCGAAGTTAAAACGGGTTTATTGAAGTACCGACCTAACTTTCTCTTAGATAGCGTAGTTTATCATTTTTGTAGGTTTATTTATTTCTACTAATTTATATTCAAAGACGTAGAAAAAAGAATTACTTAAGTATACGTTTTTCGCCTTGATTTTGATCTGTAACGGATTGGAAAAAAATTAAAGAAAGCTAATTAATATTTAATACAGATTTTAATCGAATATCACGGCATAGAACAAGTGTCTTTAATTTCTATCATTTACAGCTGGCGGTCTTGAGTTTTTAAGAATCATTTGGCCTCTATTCAGTCCGAGTAGCTTGAATCACAGGCTGAAATAAATCTTTGTCGTGATGCGACATCTGTTTTCGAAAGTGTGAACAAAATGAGTAAGCATTACAATTTATTTTACGTTTAAAAATTAGAACAATAAAAATGTAGTTCTGGTATTTTTATAACTTTGTAAGTTTTTAAATTCTATAATTTTAATATAAAAAGTTTCACCAGACATTAACTAATAATAAAAAAAAATCGTTACTGTCAAGTTCTTTGAGCTCACTTTCATCTAATGTCAAAGTGACAGTAAAGTTACTACCGTCATCTGTCGCTGTCATCTGTCAGTGATTGTCGATTTGTATTTTGTATTTCATGCCAGCAAACACTTTTATCAAAACTAATTTCTCTTTTCCTGGCTACCTATTAGAATAGTAAATGTTTACAAACTATAGATAAAGCTATTCGAATAGGGGAAAATGAGCGGGAATTCTTCTTATAATAATGATAAGGTGGTTACGGGAGAAGTGGAGTACCCGGCGTGCGATCCAGCGTCGGGAGCTTTCTTCCAGCCGGATTATAAGAAGTAAGGAGTTACAGAGCTTATCTGGACTAGCCATTAACGGCCTACTACGAAGCACTAGTCTCTCGTCATACCTGCAGAGGCGTAGGGCTTACTTTACCATGATGCACCTCCATTAGTCGAGATTTTACAGGTCAGGCTAACTTTCAGATATGTTCATGCCGCCCAAGTTCCTCCGACATGGTTTAACAACCATCACCTAACTGCAACCACTGGTTTCGACGGCTTAATGTGTCCTTTGAGGCAAAGAAACGCTCAAATTTTTTTTGCCACTAGTGGTCACTCATTTACATTCCGACCGCGCCCGCAGTTTCTCACTTAGAGCGAGCATATTATTATCATGTTTATCTGTTACAATCTAAATTTCTAAATATAAAAATACATACACTTTCATAGACACTGCATAAAGATAGTTGTAGAAAACCTGTTTTATGAACTTTTATGAGTTTCCTACCTTGATGTTTTAGTAATGATGTATTCATTTGAAACAGAAATGAAGACCTAAAGATGATGCTAGATGGTTCCAAGGACTCACTAAAGCTGGAGGCTATGAAGAGGATCATTGGGATGATAGCCAAAGGCCGTGATGCATCAGATTTGTAAGTACTAGAAATCAGTAATAACATTTGAATATTCTGTTTTGTTATCTGGGTAAAGGATGCATCAAAAAGTTGTGTAGAATTTGCTGTTGAAATTAATATAATAATATTGTATGTAAGTTGTATAAATATCCTTGTATCTAAATCATTAACATAAATCAGTTATGAGACACATTTTATACATTATATTATATTTGTATCTCTAGTAATTAATTCTCCGTTATGGTAAAACAAATTACTGGTGACAAATATTGTCTGTTGTATCTTAAAGAAAAAATCATTGTTTATTAAATATAGATTTTTATTTCAAAGGTTTCCAGCGGTGGTGAAGAATGTAGTATCAAAGAACATAGAAGTGAAGAAGCTAGTGTATGTGTACCTGGTGAGGTATGCTGAAGAGCAGCAAGACCTGGCGTTGCTGTCTATCAGCACTTTCCAGAGAGCATTGAAGGTACAGCATCTTATGTAAACACAAAAAAGTTATTTTATAACTTTCAATCTCATATTTTTAACAATCAACTGACCCAACTTTTAGTCATTTAACAAATAAATAAAAATGTGACATTGTATTGCCTAATTATTATGCCAGTATTACCAAATATTTTTTGTAAGAAAGAAAAATCCTACTATAATATAAAGTTATTAAAATAGATCTACAATTATTTCCTGAATTCACAAACAATTTTTTTTTTCATTTCTCAGAAAGGTTTTCAATATAGTTCATGCAATTTCAGGACCCTAACCAGCTGATACGTGCAAGTGCCCTGCGAGTGCTGTCGTCCATCCGAGTGACCATGATCGTACCCATTGTGATGCTGGCTATCCGGGACTCTGCATCCGATATGAGTCCGTATGTGAGGAAGACTGCTGCACACGCCATACCTAAACTCTACAGGTGTGATTTGTTTAACTTTAACCTGTTAAGTTATATAATATAAATGGATGAAAAAATAATTGAATATAAATGGATTTTCGTATTACAAAACATAACTTATAATACAACTTTACACTGAGTACAAAATATATATGCAGTAAATGCGTAAATATAAATGCCAAGTTACTTAATATATGGATTTATAAAATTTAATAGCCAATAACAGGTTTTGGAAGAAACTAATTTTAGAATTAAGACATTATGATTTGGGTATTATTTCCTAATTGGTTCTACTATTTTTCAATGGGGACTATTCTAAACCATTTATCCCTATCTTATTCCAGCTATCTTTTTGATACTCTACCAATCTTAGATACTGGGAAGAATAAATTTCCGCTAATAATACAAAAATGTTATTCTCAATAGCCTGGATCCAGAACAGAAGGAGGAATTAGTAGCCATTATAGACAAGCTGCTGTCAGACAAGGCCCCGCTAGTGGTCGGCTCGGCTGCCATGGCCTTCTCAGAAGTGTGCGGAGATAGAATGAGCCTTATTCACAGGAGTTACAGGTGAATATCCCCTACCAGAACTTTGAGCATGTGAATTTTTAAATTGCCCTGAAAACTATTATCTATACTGTTATTAGAAACGCATTTAATAATATTACTATCCTTAGTACATCTTTAAAAAGTATATTGTGTGTGAATGAAATGATAGTTTATTATATGCATCTCTTTTCAATGCTGACTTAGTTTCACTTTTTAAGAGAGACAAGAATAAAATGAGTTACATCTTATAGTTCTAATTTTTATTGGGTTATAAGTGTTCATACACTATAGTATTACCATGATCTCAGCTTAAGAGAACACTTAAAAGTAGGATAATGCATGGAAAATTGACTCTTAAACTATTACTCATAAGTTTCAATTTGCCATACACAAAGTACTGTAACTAACCCAGGCGTTTTAATTGTTGATAGGAAGTTGTGCTCATTGCTGGCGGACGTGGATGAGTGGGGCCAGCTGGCGTTACTCAACGTGCTCACGGTGTACGCCAAGACTTGCTTCCCAGACCCTAATTCTGACGTAAGTCACCAGTCTAGTTCGAAATTTAAAAATCAATACCAAAATTCAAATTCGAAATTTAAAATTCGATATTCAAAATTCAAATTCGAAATATTTTTTTTATGTAGGTATCAATGATACACTTTTACTAGGCATTTTTCAACCAATTTCAAAAAAGAAAGAGGTTATCAAGTCTACATGTATGTATGTAATATTATTTGAAGTTTGTATGGGTACAATACAAACTCTGGCAGCCGTACGCCGCTTAAAGGAAAACTCCGGGTTTTTACATGAACCCACTGGTGCTGAAGGTGGGCCGGGCCTATCGGCGGTATTTTGACTATAAATTAATAATACCA
>LGAG01000460.1:40678-52494 GCA_001278395.1 Lerema accius
TACAACTGTTAATCTAAAAATGCCATAGGTTTCGTTTTGTGCGTCAAAGGGTTAACAAATGTGTATTTATGAAATCAACCGTAGGTATGTATTCCTATTCTCCATCGTTAGACATTAGAGCATTATAATTATTATAGTTACTTTGAGGATGTATGTAATTCCCAACGTGCATAATGAACTTTTCGTGATTAAACTATTTCAATTTTGTAAGTAGCGCCTCTCAGCGCATTGCAGCGAGAAGTAGGTACCTACCTACATAATGGAATGTCTTTTACGTCATTATTAAACTACTAGAGTAGGTATGAGTAGGTATTACGAACCTACTTGTAGGTATCTCTTCAGTCGAGGCATTGAGAGCAGTGTCAGAGGGACAATGACGAGCTTAGCTACATAATTGTGATGTAGGTGTAACATTTAATCACGAAAATGGCCGTGTGAGAGCGCTCTTGACCCAGACACTTCATAAGGTACTTTATTATAAAGGTAGAGGGTATATTTTTAAATAGAACATAATCAAAATTAAAGGTAAAATTTTAAAAACGTGTCGAAGGTGATGAAAATAAATTATTCCTTAATATCTTATTGGTATTTTTTTATTTTTTATTTCAGGAAGACCTCCTTTACGATTGACTCTGACAATAAAGGCAGAACCTTAATCTTTTCTTTATATTCATTGGATGTGACTTCACTTGGAGAGATGCAGTGTTATATACGTAACCTACTTAAACATAATTTGCGTGCGAAACAGCAAGCAGGCTAGTCTATTTCGAAATGTATGTAAAATGTAGGTAAGTGTCTAATGAACTATTCTTTTAATACCTACATGAGAGGTGCATTGCAGACTTGTAGATAAAGTTTTTATGTAACTCGGAGTAATTTTCTATGTAAGAACTTAATAACAAAATCTCTGCATTACACCCACGAGAATTTACTGTTTAATATAAAAGGATTACTTTGTTGTATGTTGTTTATTTAACATTGGTGCGAAGTCAACGACACGTTGTAGATGTTGTCATTGTATGAAGGATTCGGGAATATCTTATTTTTTTTATGTATACAAGATTAATGAACCGAAAATTTCAATTATTTAAACTTAAAATATTCATTAATTACGCAGTTAATTCGGTATCTAAGTATCTAGATATTATCAACAATATTAATTAAATATCATGATAATTACTTAATGAGTTTTTTATGTAATAAGTATAATTAATTAATTTTATATTTATGTACATAATTACGACATTACTCCATTACATAAAACTACAATTTACACAAAAATAGGTACAGTTTCAACTATAGTCGTCTCTTTCGATCTCTGATTTTTTTTTATTTAAGAGAAACGTTAGAATAAATGTGTAGTCATAATCACTACTAATATTATAAACGCGAAAGTAACTCTGTATGTCTGCCTGTTACGCTTTTACGCCTAAACCACAGAACTGATTTTGATGAAATTCGGTATGAAGATAGGATTGAATTCAGGAAAGGACATAGGATATTTTTTATCGTGAAAAAGTCGCGCGATATAACCGAATTCCACGCGGGCGAAGCCGCGGGCGGAAAGCTAGTCTTTAATCAATGGCGTTTCTAATATAGCGGTCACAATTTTTATTGGTACACTGCGTTTGGTAAACAAGCGTTGACATTGAATGCTGCAGGTACAAACCTAGAGCATTATATTGACGTACGAGCTCTACTACGGCGGCTTACGATACGATTACGACACGACGAGCGGCATGCGACAGGGAAACGAGATAGGCCGACACGAGAGTTTTATTGCCGCAGATACTGCGTCTCGCTGAGCACATGTAGAGTTCCGATTGTATTAGAATAGTTTCGTGTAAATCGCTGGAGATTTTCACGAAGGTAAATGGGCGAGCGGAAAGGTAATAGCTTTCCGTGCTTACCTGTGTAGATTATAACTTGTATAGATATCTAAGTATGGGAGTTTTTGGAGAATGTTTTAAAGATCAAATGACTTGTCGGATTAAAGCATAAGGCGGTATTGGATTTGTTTCCATTATATGCTCATTATGGTGTGAAATAATAGTTCAGTTTGTTCATCAATAGATCGTATCTAAATCTCTTCGGGCGGAAGATAAGTACATGACCTTTTTGGTGGATATTGAGATAGGCTGTTTGAAATTCGACACCTACTACTATCTACTTGTCTACCTACGTTCAGAGGTTCTAAGTTAATCTAGGTTTAATTAATTATGTATGTAGTGAAGATTAGTGTTATCGTTTGAAGATCGCGGTTTTCTATCCACAGTTAGTTCTATTTTACATGTTTATTCTTTTTAGCATTCAGCATTGGTTGATGGATCTTCAAGGCAGCTACTGATAGTTATTACAAAATCTATTAGTACCTCGATGTTAAGTTCTATAACCACTGTTTCTCCTTCTGATAACATCGCGGCAATTGTTGCAAACTTGCAAATAGTGCAACAAGTACGCAAGGCTCTCGAAAGCTGTTCATTTGAGGTCAATTTCAGTTCTAGTCTTTTGTGAGTCTGTACCATATTTCGTACGTCATCAGGTGCACGCACGCGCGTAGCGGTCGATCCAGCTAACAGGTGCGGGCCGAGTGAGCCCGGCAGTCGGCTGTTCGCGCCACTCGCGCCCGCCGCAGTACAGTACAACTGTCGCCTTCGACAGACAAACACGCAGCCCTCGTCAAACCCAACATTAAAATCCAGGCGATGCCTTTCATGACAGACTGATGTGTTAACAATCCTTGTCAAACCCAACCACTATCCTTAATCGTTTCTACCTGTTGCGCCTGTGATCTAACTACGAGCAACAATTTTATCTTAAGTCGTGTCGAGTTTCGAATTCAACAGGCGCCCGTAATCGTTCCATGCTTATGACTAGTGTAAATAAATCTTGGAGGCTGTATTTGAACGTTGTCTATTTCTATATTGTTGTTGTTTCTTATGCGTTATCTATACACGTTGGTTCTGAGTGTTATATCGAAGATGAAACATGTTGAATAAAATATTAAAAATCAATTGTTGTATGTTAAATATTTTGTGAGCGCTGCGCAGACCCGCTCCAAACAGAACATTTAGATTTTGAAGAATGGCGTGAACGAAACGGTAAGTGTTGCAGATTATATTATCCTGTTAATAAATCCATTTGTATAAAGTGTCATAGTTATCTTTTAAGACATAAGTATGGGCGTCATACTGCATAAATCCGCAAACTGATAAGTTAGTAACTCCTATAAATTATGGCAGGTAATTGATCCGACTTTCGAGCAAGAAAACCGAAGTTGGATTATGAGAATACAACTCAATCTTAGGGTTGAAGTGAATTAATTACAAATAAAACTTAGAAATCGTCACTAGTGAGCATTTAAAATTTTTCTAGAAAGTCACAAGAAGTGGTCATTTATTCCATAGTAGGTACGAATTTATATTAAACAATAATAAATAAAAAATGCAGCTACGATGGAAATCAGAATTAATTTTTATTTTGAAAACTGAGTGACTATTTATAGCTACTGAAAGGTATAAATATGTTGCTTATATGAAGTATAGGCACGCGAAATATTGCTACTCATTTATTTCAGGCGTCAGTAGAATATCTGATAGTTCATGTTTACCTCATTTTATCGATTTAGGAAGCAAAGTTGTGTTAGAAAAATATTAATTTATTACAGTAAGTAGTCAATAGAAATGAAGTCAATACATTAATTTCTCAAAACTGACTTTTTGGAAACCTAGCGAGAAATTCCGTTTTTGGGGATGAAAAGTATTCTAGGCAAAGAGTTATAATAGAATCTACTTTATGTAAGATTACATTAAATTAAATCTAAGTAGGTAGGGAGGTCATGTTATCTAGTTTTTTAGTTGTCTATCGATAAACAAAGAACTGTTAATCCTAGAATTTTTAAGTCGACTACATCCCTATTTATTAGCATAATGTTTTTAGAGACACAAGTATTTAATATCGAGTATCGATTTTTATTCATCAAGGGTAAATATTAATTAATTAGTTAAGTTCATAATAACATCCTTGGCTCGATTTTTAAAAATCAATCACTTTAATTCATTGTCGGTAACATCAGATCGATTGACGAGTTAACGTCAATTCAAGGTTACATATTAATGGAAGTTTAATTTCCTGTCATATTTACAACGTTACTTTAGAATTACTACGGCCGGCCATAGATCTTGGGAAACATAGAAAAGGTATAGACGGCTGAATTAGTAAAATAAGTGATAAGTATGCTTTAGTATTTTGGGCTAAATTATGATAGATATGAGAAAGTCTATGTAACCACAATGTAACTATGAGTAACTCAGTGGTACTTCTGGCACCGTTGTGTAACATTGTCACGCAATGAAGCGTTGTTTATTCTGGCATTGAACAGGATTTTTTGTCATCGTTTCCTTTTTTCAACAAACACAGAATGACTATAATATTTTATAAAAAAATCTGTTGTTTAATTATTTTTTTTTTAAGATGTGCAGGGGAGTTTCTTTCCCGGTTTCTCCTCAAAAGCTTAACGAAACGGGAGCTGATTTAAATACTTAAATGTTTTTTTTTGAACAGATTAACTTCTTAACTCAAAAGCTTCATAAACATTCAAGCCCAATGCTAAGATAGGAGTAGACCTTAATCGTTCTATTGATCATCAAGCTCTAAGTAAAGTTTCATCTTGTTCCAGGTCACGTTATGATGCTGAGTCCTAAGATCCAGCGGTCAATCCGCGTCAACGACGGTCAGCTGATCGCTCTGTCTGAGCGAGCGCAGTATGACCATTCACAGGTAACAGTACATTACAGAAATAGCTTACGCACTCACCGTTTCATGATGCCCTGTGATAGGGCGGGCGCAAACGTTCGGAATATTTCAGATACTGTTTTTTTTGGTGGGGAAAGCGGGGTTGAAAGAACCAGGGGTAAGTTTTTTCCTATTATGGAAAAGTTTACTTGTTCACAACTTAGCCCTGGCACTTTCTACCTCACTCTCCCCTACTGTCTGGGAAAATTCAAAATCTTATTTTCTGAAAAATTCCGGACGTTTACGCCCGCCCATATGCAGCCAAGGACTTCACGAGCATTGGATGGATACCATGGTATAAAATCGGGAATCAAATCCGGGACTCCTTACGTCCAGTAGGGTTTTTGATACGTCAACAAAGTCATACTGCTTTTTTCTGCGCGTTAGAAGATCACCTATATTAAGAGCATCGGTTTAGGGACAGGTCACTTCCTTATTACTTACTTCTCTTTTTAACTCTTAAACAAAGCTAATGTTCGATAAAGATGGATATATATAATGAGATTATATTCAATACATTTTATTTATCATACCTATATCCTGTCGCCGGGCGGACAGTAAACAGAGTGAATACGGGAACTGTTGCGCGCGGAAAGCATTTAATTTCCTCTTTAGTGTCAGATGTTCCGCGCTATTGACATTGCGAAAACGACAAAGGCGGTACGGTACATACAATACTGCCGGTAATATTGGTACAGTATGTTATTAATAATAGTATACGGTATTGGTACAGTGTGTTGCACTAGATGATTAGCTATAATAGCTTAGTGGTCGTTGGTCTTCGTAGCGGAGTTCCTGGCTTCGAACCCTAGCACAGATTTTCTAAAAGTTATGTGCGTATTAGAAACTAATTATCACTTGCTTCGGTGAAGGAAAACATTGTGAGGAAACCTGCACACCTGAGAGTTCTTCGTAAAGTTCTCAAAGGTGTGTGAAGTCTACCAATCCGTACTAGGCCAGCGCGGTGGACTGTAGTCTGTACTCCTCACACTGTGAGAGGAGACCCGAGCCCAGCAGTGGGACAGTTATGGGTTGTGATGATGATGATGATGATGGATACAGTAGTGGCAACCTTGATCTTGCTAATGTCTGTAAACAATGGAACGATCAAGCGACTTATCTGCTTATTTTTCTCCTAATTCCTGAGGGTATAAAACATGATTGGTTTGTGTCTTAATTGGCTTCCTTATGGCAAACGCCTAGTCTAGTAATAGACTTACAGTTACTAATAATGTAAAGAAAAAACAAAGCTTCACCCCATAAAGCGTGTTGCGTATTGCGTGATATTTTCCACGCAAACCTTGAAAATTAAGACATTGGAATCGGTTTTAATTAGGGTTTACCCACTTGAAATGTTTGTTGGGTACCATAGCTTATCAGGGAATTCGGACACATATCGATCAATGTGTTTTGTGTAAAACCCCATTGTTGAAGAATGTTGTCAGCAAATTGAAGAGTCTAGGGTTTAGGAGCAAGATGACAAGACTAAGATAGCCTTTACAATGAGGATAACAGGTGCCTGATGAAAACTTTTGTTACAGGCCGGATATCTTCACAAACGAAGCTCAGACAGCACCAAATGGCAGCTGAGATGGTTTATTCTTTACCAGGTTGGTTATGTACCCTATTTTCTTTGTTGATTAAAAAAAGTTAAATTCTAGCAATAGTCGTCATGATTTCTTGTACTAGTAGTATTCTTAATATTATATCAGTATATTGTGCTTTCCAATTCGATGTACAACCTAATTACTTTGGTTTACCATGATTTTTACCTGGCAACGCCATGATGACCCATACTTCATAGTCATCCACACTTCTTACCTGTTTTGAAAGTACCTAAGAGCATGTATGTACTAACAAACTTTCAGCTTTTACAATGCTAGATTTAGCTCTCACGAGATTAACACTAATTACATGGACAATGGACATGCACAAATGAGACACAAATGAGACGCTTTAAACACAACATATCTTTCTTCTAATGATGTCGTTAGGTAGCTTACTACATGTAGAAAACTTTTAGTGGACAAAAGAACACTACTTACCCTAAAATTAACTACAAACTTGGTCGTTAACCCGTAGGGAAATATCCTACGTTGGAGTCAATAAAATAAAGCGCTTATTTATTAATTAGATCCTGTTGTTCTAGAATCTCCTGTTCTACTACGAGTCAGAGAACAACACTCGTCCTACTGGAGTGCTTCTTCTAGAAGGATCTTATTGTGAGAGACTTAGCAAGTCGCCCATGGAACGAAATGCTTCGGTAAGTTAAGTACCTATCTATGTTGGTTGTGTAAGATTGTTTTCTAAACAGTAGCATCAGTACCTACCTATTTCAACTCAGAAGACATGTTCTTCAGTTAGAATAGGATGTGTGTAAGGTCCTTTTCAAGCAGAATTAGAAAGTTATGTGTGTGTATATAACCTACGTATCCTATTCTGTAATTCAGCGCTACCCATGACATCAGCAACTGCATGATGTTGTCAAAGGTAGATAGATGGAGTCGAATCCTCAACTATAACTATAGATACTAACTCCGTATAGCTTATTTACGAAATTATTCCAGTCTGTAAGATAGTACAAACGTAAAAATTCTCGGCTGAAAACACACCATGTTTGTCGTTTCTTCAAGTGCATATCGAGATAATAGACATTGAACAGTGATATTCTTGCCCTGGGTTATAGTCTTACCCCACCTCACTATATGGTGTTTGTCTGTAGTTCTGCTTCACGATATCATATCGCCGTGAGAGTCAGCGGCAATATGAGCTGCGAGCTGCCTCGGAAGTGGACTGCGTGCATTGGGTCGACGCCATCAGAGAAGCCAGGTTAGTATCCTTATATTACGTTACCCTAGGCTTCGTCGGGGCAGTGGAGCGAGCACACTTTCCCGGATCCAAAGCGGTAGGCGTCGACACCGTGTGGTTAGTGGGTTCGAGTCCCACATACCTGTCCGGCTTCCCGTAGCCGGATGGATGAGACGAGGGTACACGAAAAAAAAGTCTCGGACGAGGCAGCCAGGCTTCGGCATCTAAAATATGTAAGGTATTCGAGGCTGCCTATGTGCACGGGCTCCCTTATAATGTTCTTATGTTCGTCTGCCTGCCCATTGCGCCACTAGGGTTACTGTTACTCAAGACCCTGAAGAGGTCCTTTATTACTACAGGACTAATATCAACCCAACTTTAACTGATTATGATAAGCAATAGAGGTCATGGTCAGGCGAGACGAGTGTTTTGGTTAATTTCCTATAATATATTGTTGTAAACGGGTATTATACATAACAGTCATTCAATTTAACTTTCTACATCTTGTAATCTTACTTATCTACTTACTCGAAATCTTCATCTCATACGTATCTGAGTTATTTTAAAGAGAGGATCTAAAGTTATTGGTGGATCTTCCAGAAAAAAGGGCATTCGGTTCGATTCCCTGATGTAGCAAACTTAAATGCGCTTGTGAAGTCTCATTAGTGTCTGTCTGTGTCTTCCTTTCTATTTGGGTGAGAGGGCATATTTAAATGGCAATCAATTAAGGGCCTGTCAATTTGTTCTTGATTTCAGTTTGGCAATTTATAGAGCCTACCTTCCTTAATAAAGACAGGTAGAGAGACAGAAGATAGGTAATAAAAGCTGTTAATTGGAGATTGAGTTTATTTTATCATTTTTTTCTTTCATTATTCTGATAGTTACCTAAGCATTTTAATCTAAAAAAATATGACCCACATTATGTAGGTACTTATGTGGTATGGTTCTCATACTATGTAATGTAAAGGGATTCGTAAACTGGGTTCCGCAGAACCTAGGGGTTCCGTAGACCAATTATCAGGGTTCCGCAAAAATTATATTCCCCATTATAAAACCTAAAAATACTCGTAGGTCAACTTCAGGAACTCGGTGAAATGTAGCGGAGAAAAAACACATACGACGTAAAAAAGACGTCAACATAATGATTTCTTAAAATAAAGGGTAGGTAGGTACTTGGTTGGTGTTCTGTTCCATATGAAGTTTAAGAACCTCAGGATAGTATACCATAGAATAAACTGGTATACTGATATACTTACTATAGTTACAGGATAGTCGTAGAAAATACGAGATTGAATGTTCATTGGATGGAAAAGTCGCGTTCCAAACCACTTGCAGCGTAAAATGAAAATTGTAGCGTAAAATATAAATATTTGCCATACTCCAACTCCAATGCAATTAGGTATATGTGTGCACTGCAGCCATCGTAAATGTCAGCGGTTGATATTTAGTAGATCGTAGCATCCTCTTACTCGATGATATAACCTAAGGGCTTAGGCAGACGTACGTCTTTTAGCTGCAACTATTCGCGTTTTAAAAGCGTTATTACATTGATGCGCGCATATACGCTAGAAAACTAAATGACGCGTCTGCCCAAGCCATAATATTTAGCAACTTACCATGCGTAGTTGCAAAGTAGATAACGTATTTGAACTTAGAGCTAGAATGAGAAGATAGATTACGAAAATGTAGGGCTATTCTACAAATGTTTACTCTCACAAAATGTACCTACCTACATTTGTACGTTAAGAAAAATAATTAAGTACGGTAATCATAAAATATAGTAAATCTAACTTCTACTTAGACTAAGAACTAAAGAAAAAGGTACACCCTCAGAAAATATTATCCTTTGTAACTGGTCTATATCAGGAGAAAATGACGGAATCCTTATCAAGAACTAGGTTTTAAAAAAATGGATGTCTCAGCAGCGCGTTTTAATTAAGCGCGTCATTTGACTGTCGTTTCGACTCACCTAATTTTGATTTAAAGCGCATATTATAACTTACGTAGTAGCTACTAAAATGGCTAGGTACTAATATATTGTTACCTATTTAATTTCAGAGATTAACTTTTGTAGTTAAATTAGATAATAATGAACATATTTTTATAAAGGTAACCAAAGAGTTTGGCATTACCTTGACCCATAAACAGTAACAGGTAACTGGGTCGGAATATTGGTTCACAGGGCACACAAATAACAGGGAGTTACAATTTTCTCAATGACGCACGTCGTTTTAAGAATATTATACACTAGCAATCGGCCACGGCTCCGCACGCGTAATTCTCCCGTTTTTGCAATATTTATTATTGCTGCTCCTCTCCTATTCATCTTAGCGTGATGTTATATAGCCTATAGCCTTCTTCGATAAATGGAATATCTTACACTAAAAGAATTTTCCAAATCAGTCCAGTAGTTCCTGAGATTAGCATGTTCAAACAAACAAACTCTGAAGCTTTGTATTATTAGTATAGATTTAGGTATTGAGAGCTAAACTCATCTCTTACTTGAAAACCTAATATTGAGTCAATTAATCAATAGCACAATTGACAAGCGCGGAAGTAATGGGTTTCAATTTCAAATAGCAATCGAACGGGACGGTTGCTGCGGTCGTCATGGCAACGGGAACGGGGATTAGGGCCGGGGCGGCCGTGACCCGGTCCCGGTGTCGACATCAAGCCCGGGAACCGGGGACGAACACCGGAATAACTTTGTTAATATTGACGTCGTACGGGAATATGCGACGGGAAATTACGGGCGCTGATACGTACTGAGATGCGATGCGTTTCGCGTCGTTTCTACGCTTAGAGATAGACGGAACGGACATTGTGTATTTAGGGTGATTATGTATAGCTTACTTGGATACCGGGTTATACGATGTCGTGTAGAAATTGGTTTTTATATCCACTTATACTCGCAATATTATATGTTAAATATTATACTTATTATAAGTAAGTTAAGGATAGGTTTTCTTACATAGTTTAAAATCTGATCATGTTAATAAAAACATTTAGAATACGTAGAAGTTTGACAGACAGCATTATCATAAATATTTTAAGTTATCAATACAAACATGAACGATTTCTAGATAACATTAATTTGTTACTCAACAATTACATAAGCCGTTACATTAATTTACGTTACTATGTTGACTTAACAATAGCGTTTGAAACTTTTAATCCATGTAAGTTTTTATTCAAATTCATATCGATATATATTTTAATCATACTTTTCCAAACTCTACAAAGGAGTGATCCGGGACTACCAGTATATTCCCGGTTGGGATAGGATATTAAATATTCAACTATGACGTCATCAAGGGATATGCATGTAATATCAACGACATAGGAATATTCCCCGCCTGCTCGAGTTTATTTACGGAGTTCATATGGCTATGTTCTTTTTTTATTGGCATGGAAGGCGGCATAGGGAGTGTAATTTCAGCCTCATATTACGTCGTGATTGCATATTGTACACTCAACTACCGTGTCGTGTCTGCATTCAGATGCCTATATTATGGCCAGTTATTCTCTCATATAGGTACCTAACTAAACTCATATAGATATACGGTTCATCATCATCACTTATCGTAAAATGTAGGGTGTTGATCATCAAAGGAATTCCTCAAATATTATAGGCCAACCTAGGACGATCTCAAAGTTTATGATTGTAACGATTGTATAATGTTTGTCTGTTTTTAAATATGACGATAAGGTATCCTACTAATATTATAAATGTGAAAGTTTGTAAGGATGTTTGGATGTTTGGATATTTTGGATGTTTGCCCCTCCTTCACGCTCTAACCGTTGAACGGATCAAGCTGAAACTTGGCACACAGACTGATAGTTTGCATCCGGGAAAAGGCCATAGGATAGATTTTATCCCGATTATATAATGATAAAAATAAAACTCCAACTCCAAGTAGGTACCTACTTATGACGTCATCACTAAACTTATGTAAGTGACATAACATTTTAATATTACCTACCTAATCACTACGTCGTCTTACAATTGGTTAGAGATAGTTTATACTTTAGAATTTGTTTCTACTTAAAAATAAAACTTCAACTCCAAGTAGGTACCTAATTATTACGTCATCACTAAACTTATGTAAGAGATATAAAAATTTAATATTTTCTAGGTACCTAATCACTACATCGTCTTACAATTGGTTAAAGACAGTTTATACTTTAGAATTTTTTATGTATTACGAGTATTA
>LGAG01000460.1:84973-115180 GCA_001278395.1 Lerema accius
TTAAACCATACAACACACGTAATATTTAAGCAATGTTTTCTCGATCTTAATAAATAGGTAAAAACATGAATATTAAAAAAAAGGATGGAAAGGATTTTTAATAAATGATGATGATGATGACACGGAACCCTATGTGCGAGTCTGACTCGCACTTGGCTGGTTTTTTTCAATACTACTGACATAATGACAAAGACGTCACAAACCAAAGAACATATATACGTGACGTGGAATTGCTGAATTTGTTTTTGAAATTATAGTTCGGGGACCTGTTGTACATTTTACTACTTTTCATTATCAAGCAAATTTTTCGAGACTTACTTGAAGAAATCGCCCAACTTCTTCTATGACAACGATATTCGATTGTAGCAGATGAAGAAGGTACTTAGAGACTAAATACGTGTATGTTAAATTGATGAGTCCCAAAAATATTAATCATAATTGTTGGAAAAAACTTAACATGTCCTACAAAAATTACGGTTTTATGTAACACTAGTGGACCCGCCCTCGCTTCGCTTCGGTGTATATTTTAGGTTAAAATAAATTACTACTACAGGTGTTGCATGTTTTTTCAACATGGCTGTATTTGGATGGTTTTCTACACCTTGGGTTCAAAAAACCGAAATATCTTACGGACCCTTATTTTTTCTAAAATATTTTTTTTATTTTTTCTAAAATAGTTTTTGTTGTATTTTTATAATTCTCCAGCCACATTGTCTTACAATTCATACTGCCCTAGACGGTATTTTTTTTTTGTCTCTGCTAACTCCTTTGTCTAATACTATTCAGAATCATTGTCATAGAAGAAGTAGAGCGTTACATCGAAATAAATCTACTCTCGAAAAATGTGCTATAATAGTAACAACTTGTAAAAATGTTCCTGGCTCTCAAACTGTTTTGTTCATAAGCAGTGAAAAGATGTGGTGTACCATAATGCAATGCATAGAAAATGAGCCTTAAGCTATGGAAATACAGTTGAATTTGTTTTGAATTATTTTGCGTGTTACGTTTTATTGTAATTTTAGTGGCTAATCCGTGATTATGACACATCGACAGGGCCGCTAGGCAGCCCTAAAAAACAGGTCATTTTGGTCAATATCTGGGAATCTACCGAATCGATTTTGATAAAACTAAAATGGGACCAATGGGAAAGTATCAGCTATCAAACAAAAAAAGTATTATCAAAATCGGTCCACGGAGTAAAAAGTTCTGAGGTAATATACATAAAAAAAAATAAAAAAAAAAAATACGGTCGAATTGATAACCTCCTTTTTTTTGAAGTCGGTTAAAAATGATTATAACTCTCGGATACCACAAATATGTACTAGATAATTTTATTGTAGACTTCCTTATCAGACAATGACTTATCTGTAGAACGAAGGGTTTAATTCCGGTTCTGATAGATGAGTTCGTTCTTGGATGTTTAGTATTCATAACTCTATAGAAGTATTATTAAATTAAAATTTTCAAGAAATTTAATGTTCTCCAATTTAGTTGTTTACGTGAATAATCCAAGAAAAAACTTACCACCAATGGGAGGTCCAACTAAATTTCCGATGCCTTGGCTCAGCAATATCATTCCGTATCCCATCGTGAAGTAATCAATGGGCACTAGCTCCATCAAGATGGCTGGAGTATATGAGTAGGAGCTGGCGAAGGAGAGACCGAAGATCACAGACACGAAGACCAGGAGAGGATAATCGCGAATGACGAAGGGATAGGTCGCCACGGAGATACCACAGATGATAAGGCAAACGGCGTAGGCTTTGGTGACGTTGAACCACGGCTTATCCCCCAGCCAACCGAGGCCCACCTGCAAGTGAAATACGATTTTAATTTTGATAAAACTAATGACGTTCATAGGATGGAAGTAATCTTAATTTGAAGTGTTTGATAACATTTGATTCTCCATGGTTTTCAACGTAAATTATCATAGATTTGGGGCGTTTAAACATGACGTGTATTTCCTGACAATATTTCAATTTAGATCTAGGGTCTCGGCTAAACTAAAATATCGGCCTATGAAAATCGTGAGTGTCTTCCACATCATACTAAAAATCTTCCTCCTTCAAACCTTACTTAAGTAAAACAATTATCATGAAAATAACTTACTATTCCAGCGCCACTCGAAATTCCAATCACGGTGATCACCTGGTCGTCCCTGACTTGCAAATCAGACATGTAAGACTTTAGGAAGAAGAAAGGAATTATGGACCAGATCGACATAAGGAGGGACGTGATATTAAACATCAAGAAATGGAACTCTGTATACAGCTTCAAGTTGAAGTTTTTCTTCAGCATCTTCAGCATTGGATCGTACCATTTCTGAAATTAATATAAACATTTAGAAAATATTATGATGCAAATAAAAAAATAGAAATCAATTAATAACAAACACAATCTTTAATACAGAGATCGATAATTTAACTTATCTTTGAATTAGAAAATTCCTTGATTTAAAATTTGAACATTCATTGACTAAATCATTCGTCTTTAAATTACTGAGAGAGAGCATACCTTGTCATTTTGATTCTTCTGTAACACACATGAATTCGTATTCTTATAAATATCTGGTAAGGAAGATGACCGGAGCCTATGTTGTGGCAAGGACATCAACGCTCGCCGGTGCACTACAAAGTTCCTATACGATATGTCTTTAGAATCCGTATTACTAGTTTTATTTTCATATTCAGCAACCGCTAAATTATTATTTAAGTCAAATGCTTTTGATTTCTCCTCTTCGGTAATAGTTACTCGAGTGCTTATTGATTCTCTTGCAATAGATGTTGGGTGTATTCCAGAATCATCGGAATTTCTAGATGATACATCACCAACATCAAAACGAACTTCAGATTTGCTGCGAAGAACAACTTGAGGGTAGTTTTGCAGTATGTCGTGGTAAAGTTCCTTGTATGACTTAATTCTTTCCATAACTTCAGGGCAAACCTTAAAAAACAATAAGATTATTACTTTAGTATAAACAGAATAAATTAAATAAAAACACTTTAGCTATAACTCGTTCCTCAAAACTTACCTGATCACTTTGATCAATAAATGTTGGTAAATCAACTGCTGAATTATTTCTCTTATGTGTCAGATCTGCATTCATTTGCGTAGTAGCGTGTAGCTCCTCAGATTCAGCCACGGCAGTAGTTAAAATTGAGAAGACGTGGTGAGGACTTTCTCCTTGTTTTAATTTGTCTTTAAGTTCCTCTATACTATATACAATCGACTCGCCACCCATCGATTTTATAGATATCGATCCAAGGCTGGAAGATTTTCTTAACTTCTTCGTCCTTTTCCGTTTTTGTTCCCGTTTATCTTTAATTATAACCCAGTCTGGATCTCTCATCAAAGCTCCGCAAACACACATATTTAAAATAGTACCCGCTAAAATAACTATGGTGCCTCTCCAGTCATAAATAGTAAGTAAGAATGTAGTTAACGGTGAGTATATAACTGTTCCAAAACCAATTCCACAGGAGGCAAGAGAAACAGCTAAAGTTCTTCTTTTTTCGAACCAAAAGGCAACAGCTACTACGGAGGTCACATACAAGATTCCCATCGCCAGACCGCTTATAACTCCCAAAGTTACACATAAAAGTTCTACTGAATTACTTATTGAAGCCAGCAGAAATCCGCCTGTCGATACAAGGCTAGCTATCATCGTCATTTTTCTGCATCCATATTTTTCAACTAAAGCGCTCATTATGGGTCCAGATATTAATGGAACCGCTATAAAAAGGCTACCAATCCATGACGTCTTTGCCTGTGATTGTCCAAAATATTCTATGAATTGTTCGTGCAGGATGCCAAAGGAATAGGCTAAGCCATCTGAACACGCTGAAGTAAGAAATGTGGCGAATACTACGACCCATCCCCAACCACCGTCAGGAATAGGAGGCAGCTTTTTCTCCGTCACTCTTTTCTCACTCATCTCTGAATACATACTATCCTTATCATCTATACCTTGAAACTTAACTACTTGAACTGAATCTTCACTAATACAGCTCATACTTCTATTGCTTTTCTCATCTACGCTTAAATATTTGACTATATTATCATCTGTAATGTTTTTCGATTTGAGAGTATTGAATTTGTTACTATCTTCTCTTAATTGACCTCCTTCGCTCTGTCCTTTACTTACAGCTGTGCTACTTTCATTTCCAACCATCTTGAATAGTATATTTTCCTTTTTATTCAATTTTCTTTACGTATTCATACGCATAACCCCAATTTCTCGTTGACAGTAAAGTCTGAAAAGAAAAAAATAGAATAGAAAATGCAAATATGCAATGATAAACTTTAGGGAAAACAAGTAACTTATAAATTATAATCTTAAATCTGTTCAGTGATGTATATCAGTAAAGTCGAATACAAATACTGATAAATGAAGTAATCTCAACTTCCTACAATCAGTTTTTAAGTATTGATTCTGACGCTATCTTAAAATAAGTATTCATTTTTAGCACTTATACATCTATAAAGATAAAATGAAATATTTTGTATTAGATGAAAATCGTAAGCAGACGTAAATTGTTTCTTTGTTTTTATAATCAGATCTTATCATATTTTGTAGCTTTTTTTTAATATTTATTAGTTTCTCAAATATAAGTAAATTTCTCTCAAGTACAGTTACGGTTTTCTCTATTATTATTATTATCCTCTTTTTTTTATTTTAATCTATTTTTGAAATATAATTGAACTTATCCCAATTATAATTAATTACGTTACCTATAATCATTTGTCTATTATTATTATTCTCTATTATTAATAGTACCAAGTTCATACTAGCATACCACTCCTACGTATTAGACTAAAAAAAAGTAGAATACAGTCCACTAATCAGTATTCTGCAAAGCTCAAAATAAAATCGATTTTCAGAAGTGATGATGACGTATCAACGTGCGTACTATTATTATATCAGTCTGTCTGTAATATGAAATAATGTATGTCTTCTTATCGGCGAGATTAAAGCAATGTAGGTACTATCCAATAAAAATGATGTTATCTTTATCAACTCAATCCAATTTTCCTTCAATGTCCAGACTGACATTATCTTTATTATGAATAATAAATCAAATGATTTATAAATTTCTCCTCAGACGATCTAATTTTATTTTTAATGTCTAGTTAATATTGTGCACTGGTTGAATTCAAATAAAATTATTTAGATAAGTCGTCTTTGGAAACTTGGCTTACTTAACAAACGTCAAAACTTAAATTATGAATTACATTTAAAAATATAAAAAAATTGTGTATAATTTACTTCCTTAAGATACAATTATTTATTAATTAAGTGGAAAGGTCAATCCCAATCGAAATGTCGGATTTTTTATGCCGCCCAACGGATTCCGACATGGCGACGACTTTAACGACAACAACCAGGACCGACGCCAACACTTAACGTGCTTTCCGAAGTATTCCGGAAACCGATCAGATTAGTCAGTATTAATCAAAAATTAATTAAACAAACAATCAAGTGATAACAAATAATCAACAACACAATAATATAATTATCTAATTATCGGCAGAAAATATAAATTGCGGAGATAAATTAAAAATCATAATTTAATCAACAAGTATTTTCCTCAAGTCATATTTTTAATCTATAACCCTTAATAATTAATTATTTTATGTAATGCAAACATACCTTTAAAATATCCTTTAGTTTAAGCTTTTTAGTTTATCTGTAAGTATATCCTCTTTAATATGACGTATATTGAAAGAACTCTGGTTATAAGGCTGGCATCACATACTCGTAGGTCACCCGTGGAACCAAACTTCATATCGTACTCAACAGTTGTGATAATTCGGACACTGGATGAGAAATTATTGCAAACCGCCTTTTTATACCCTTATCACCCGATATGATTCATTGATAGAATCTACATAAACAGATACCAAGCTAAGCCATTTTTCCTAATAGGTAAATTACAGGTCAATTCATATCTAAAAGTAGAGATTTGTTTAAAATTGTAACCTTATTACTGTTATTGAATGCTGCAGAATCGTATTCATAATGTCGCAAGATATTTTTTTTCCTCTGCATTAAATAATCATTTTGCCTAAAGTGTATTATTGGCGGACTAAATAAGTATTGCCTATTGAAATCTGTAAATTAATTAACCGGCCCTGCTGAATTGTTAACTTACTTAACTTTACAAGCTTTACTTAACATTTCGTTGTTCTTTGAGCTTTGAACTTTCTACAGTTTTATTTTGATTTTTTTTTCTTTCTTTCTTTATTCCTTCCTTTTATGTGTAGGTATGTTATGCTCGTTACTTTTTTGTACAACGCGTCAGCTTTTCCGATAGAAAGAGGAGCTTAAATAAAAAGCTAGTTATATTATTATAATGTTTTAAGAAATTAAAAATAAATAGAGGTAATGCTAAAAATTGAAAGAAAAAAAAGAAAAATATTGTTTATTTTAATTTTATTAATGTATTTATCTTTTAAACACAATAAATAAAAACCCTGTAACATTTACTGAATAAAAATAAAAATAACTATGACGAATTATGATTTGATTTCCAGTGTTTCCAAAGCAAAAAGGTCCTAATTTTAATACAGTTGTTTATTTTAAAAAAAGTTACATAACAAGGTGTGTTTTGATCGTCACTGACGCTGGAATACCTAACCACGTGTCTCGCAGACAGTCACGTAGTCCAAATACCTACTATACCTACTGATAAGAATTTGGGCTAACAATAAAAGGCATTTAATAAAATATCATGTAAACATTTCGCTGCAAAGAGAAATGTTGAAAGACAGAAAAAACTCATTATTAGAATAGAATAGCAAACGAGCTTGTGGTTTGATAACATTAAAGAGTATGACAAACCACTAAAATATAAGGACTCAGTCTTCAACAAAAAAATGAAGTATTTTTTTTTTCTTTTTTTTACCATTTGACGTATGTCACAGAGCACAGCCTGTCGAACAATATACTGGGAAATGTTGTCATTTCATAAGTACACTATGTTTTTTTCTACTACGCTCATTTGTTCCGAAGTCTCAGTCTATATATATTTTTTCGTCTGTATTTCGACCCTACATTGGAAATGACATTGTAAATAAATGTTATACCTACCTAACCTTCTTATATACTAACCGTGACGAATCAAATTTGTTTTAATTAGGGGATGTACCTAAAGAACTGTATTAAAAATAATGACGTGGATTTACTTAACTGCATTAAAAGATTAATAAATAATGCAGCTGACAGAAAAATATTCGTGGAAATGATTCACTATCACCGAACGGTTTATTTAATTCAGAAGCAATAAATTAAATTATAGTGGCTTAAAGTTAAGCCATACTTATTAGGCTTATCGCAAAATAATCTCCGTGAAGTAATCTTCGGTATATCTTTAATCTTGTGATTTTATGCGTCCGTTATCCCAGACAAATGTTGTCGGATTTTGTATTATTTTTTAATTAAATAGGTAATTAGTACTCATGCTCCTGTAAATGTGCGCAATATTTTATAGTTTTTCAGTTATTCCCTTTTTTCTGCTGGGGTAACATTTTTCGAAGTGGGACTTTTTTAAACAATAAGTACATAATTATATTGTATTTGTTTTTTTAGCTGCATATTTAATGCTCTAAGCGTAGTAAATATAACAATAATTATATTTCAAATTCGTATCTTTAATGGTTTAGATGATATTTAAGATTGAGGTTTGCTTGACTTTCTTTATTAACCGATTTCAAAAAAGAAAGAGGTTATGTATAACTTCTATTTACTTAGTTATGTCAGACTCGCCTCTGACAGAGCGCCTTACTGACCAAAACAACCCCTCATTAGCCGAGAAGGCCATACAGTTTTCTGCTGCTGAAGAGACGGGACGCTCTGCACAAAATGTATGCACGTCACCATGGTTATCTGCCAGTGACGTGCGAACCTTGCAGCTAAAAGACGCTTGTCTGCGCGAGCCCTAAAATACGTTAAGACACCAATGATATATTTTATACTATAGATAATTTTACATCTTTAGTTATCAACCGAAGTGATCCGCTACACTACATGCGCGCTTGTCATCTTTACGATAGTCGTTGTCTTGTTCTTTTATTAAAAAAAACGATCCAATTTGTATAATACCTTTGAAAGATATAAAACGCTTGGAATCACAGAACAACAAATAATTATATAAATACAATTCAAAATTTTTATCAATCGAGGCCGAGGATGAGGGCTTCCCCGAATTAGTTATAGGTACCTGATTTTCTTATCACTTAATTATGTACCTACACGAGCTCACGTATCTATGAAAAATGAAAATGTCTCCATGCCTTAGTAAAGGTTATTGCAGTAAAACGTTCTGAGCTATTTAAATCTAGATTCTTTTCTGCGAATGAATTCGTAAATATCGATTAATTTTCTTTTTGCATTTCAATAAAGTGAAATCATTTTCCTTATGTTAAGTATTATATCTACCAATATTTTGTTTACTACGCCAAGCAGATCGTAATCTTCACAACAATCAAAATCAATAACCGTGACTATCATTACTGTGCTGAAATACGTATTTGACGTTAGGTACTTACGTATATAGTACCTACCTTCCTACCTAAGTTGCGGCAACTACTTATAGTATGACAAGGGCAATTTTTGGACTTTGATAATACCTATTATTAATTAGCATTAGATCATTATCGATTGTTCAATAATTATTCCGTCTAAAGTCTGCAAATCTTATCACGATGAAGCAACAATCACGAAAAGGCCATGAGTGATAAGATGATAATATTTTTCAGTGAACAAAAAACTGATAATTTTGCACGTGGGTAGACGTGATCTAATTGAATATGGGTATGAATTCTTACTTCCTAAAACAGTTTTATACGTTACTAACTACCTTGTAGGTAGGTATTACGTACTGATAATAATTATGATTTAAAATTTCAAGCGTCTTGTTGCCGTGTTTTGCTTATTTAGATAACTCAATCCTTACTTAAATATTAATTGAATTGATTGTAACTATTACATTAAGCTTTGAAAAACAGGTTTTAGGAACTTTTAATGGTATGTAACGTTTTTGTTTATTTTTAAAATTCATTTTATTATTATAAATTTGGCATTCGTTGTTTGAGATATTAAATGATTTGAATTTGAATCCGATAAAATGTAACATCTTAATTTTTAGTGGGTAGAAGGGGCAGTGTGATATTCTATGCTAAGATTCTATTAAAAAAATAAAACAAAGAAATTGTATATGACAACACTGACGACTGACAAAGTTGACAGCCCCATTTCGCAGCTGTCGTTATGTCAATGTCTGATGTAATGTCAATGTCGATACTTCATAAATCTGAAAATATGATGTCAGTGTCATAACCAAAAAGCGAGATTTGGGCAAAAGATCGTTTCGGTCAATAAACAAATTCGGGCTTTGCCTCGTTAAGTAATCAAGTGCCATTCGCTAATTAACAATATCGGTGTGAAATAACTTAAATTCTAACGCGATTCAGCCATCAGTGCGTTCTGTGTAAAACCGGCGTTTTGTGATGATCAATAGTTAATTTAAATATTAGGAATGGCTTCATCAAGTTCCCAGAACGACATCGTAAATAGACTGTTAAACGTGAGGATGGACGAGGCATCGAGTACAGAAGACACACCGCCGCAGAACATGCTTCCCAGCAACCAATTGGCGCGGCAGAACGCGAATATTCAAGACGAGGAGAGTGGGCAATCGAGCGATCCTATGCCTTCGTCTTCCGCAATAGAGAATCTCCAGCCGAGCAACAACTCCGGCGGTCGTTTACATAACTGGCAGGCCACGAAAACAACGGTCAAGGAGCGTTTATCTTTTTTATTTAACAACGAAATTCTGTGCGACGTTCATTTCATCGTGGGTAAGGATGCGAACCAGCAAGTGATTCCCGCACACAAGTTTGTCCTGTCAGTAGGTAGCGCAGTGTTCGACGCGATGTTTAACGGTGTTTTAGCGACCAAGTCTCACGAAGTCGAGCTTCCAGACGTAGAACCGGCGGCGTTTTTGCACCTCCTTAAGTTTTTATACTCAGACGAAGTGAGAATCGGTCCGGAGAGCGTCATGACGACGTTATACACAGCTAAAAAATACGCAGTCGCTGCTTTAGAGGAGCACTGTGTAGATTTCTTGAAACGTAACTTAGGCACAGATAATGCGTTCTTGCTGTTAACGCAGGCTCGCTTGTTTGATGAACCACAACTGGCTGCGCTGTGCTTGGAGATGATAGATAAGAACACAGCGGATGCACTAAACGCTGAAGGCTTCACAGATATTGATCAGGATACATTGAATGCGGTTCTTGAAAGGTATACACCTGATTTACAATATACTACACCTAACTTTTGCATATCCTAATAGTTCAATCTCAATTTAAATAATTGTTTACTTCTTTTCTTAATTTTTCTTAATTCTGTTATTTGACAGTCACTGCTGCCCTTTTGCATCTCAAATTAATTCAATATTTTCAATAAGTAATAATAAAGTTGTTGACATACTATTGCATTTGGGTGAGTTTTATTTCTAAAATTCATGTAATGTATTATTGAATTCAACTTGCACTTATGTTAACAAAAATTTTATTTATGAAAATTAATTAACATTTTGTTTTAACATTGAGTGTTAATAGTATATTCTGTGTAGTATTTTCGTATTTAATGCTAATTTATTTGCATATTTACCACTAAATTATTGTTACTTTTACTTTTAAAACTTTACTTCACCTTCACACCGCACAATAAACTATACTGATCATATATTTTTAAACGGTGATGCATTTAAAAGTACATGGATTTTTAATTCCTAGATAACAATCTATAAGCTTCAGTCAGACAATCCAATTTGTTGTTAGGGTTGTCAAAATTAACAAGTCTACCTTATATTTATTTTTTCACAGTAAATAAAGATATTGTATAGCAGCCATAATTATCTTAATTTTCTGAAGTTTTCTTAACTTTTACGGGCTAAAATCTTCATGATACTTAGCTGACATTATTACGACTAAAATGTTATCAACACTGTCTATTGCAGTGCTGATAACAGTACAAATAGAGAAATTTGTTTCAATAAACTAATCACAAACAAGAATATTTATAGTATAAAATAAATAATACAGTATACTAATAACTTACTACTTAGTTTATTTATGTACATACTAGTACTTAGTTTATTTATGTACATACGCAATGAATTTAAACTATTGACAACCCTTACTTTCTGAAAGAGGATGGCTTATGGATTGTATTATTCAAATTATACCTAACACCAAATTTCAAACAATATCAGTATGACTAATATTTTTATATGGATAATGCATAAACAACTTCAACTTGTTGGATATTTCAATTCAATATTATATTTCAATATTATAGTAATACAGTATATTACAAATGAAGACTGAAGAGCAATTCTTTTTAATTTTTTTTTTGTGAAGAATGTTTTTTTTTATACTTGCAGATGAGTTTCTTTTCCCATCTTCTCTGTAGCTAAACACCTGTATGAAATGGGGGTAGATTAAAAAAATACATACATACATGTGTCATTGATACCTACATGATTCAATAATTTTGAATATCCTTTTAAGTACGATTTCAATAGTATTATAGGAATTTGCGATAAGATCGCGATGTTTTTAGGTTTTTACTATTTTCTTGCATGATAAGATATAGTTTGTAAGTGTGTGTGTGTTAATTAATAGTGTATATCCCTTAAAAGCTAGGAAGCGTTGAGTACCGATATGATATCGATTGATTGATCTGTAATCGAGATTATATTACAGGATTCCCCGTGCGTGCCGTGCCAATAATTGTCAAGAATTAGATTTTATCTAATACATTATATCTGATTACATAAAAAAATTTATCGCCCTACTAATCAGTTTATAGATTTATCAGAAAACGGAAGTATTCATAGTTAGGCTAGTTTTAGGGTGGTAATTAGGTCGTCAGGGCTTCCCCGGATTTGTTCTAGTTTAGAGGATGTTTGGGGATAGCCCGGAATCTTGTTCGTCCGGGGAATGTTGGTTACGGGAGATACAAATAAGAGATATGTATAAATTGGTCTATGCGCTAGACAAGCTCGGAAGGATATGTTATAATTATTTACTACGGAATCCTAAAATAACGTTTTTTCTATTGCATATTTTGAATGCAATTAAGATGCTCAATTATCATCCATGTTAAAACAAAAACTATTTATGTGATTGCGGAGAATAAGATGCAATTACTCGGTTACTAACCTTATACTAAGAACCTGGCATCATCTAATTGGTTATCTCTAATTTTTTCATCCGATCCTTAATAACACGTGACTACTAAAAACGTAATTGCACTCAGTACAATTATTAAATAGTACATAATCACATTTACAGAGATACCCTGAGAATAAGAGAGGCGAAGATCTTCGCTGCAGTTCTTCGCTGGTCGGAAGCTGAGTGTATCCGTCGTCAATTGCCAGTGACGCCGACCCATCAGCGAATGGTGCTGGGGCGAGCGTTCCACGCCATACGATTCCCCTTGATGTCAGTGGAAGAATTCGCTATGGGACCAGCGCAAAGCGGCCTCCTTGACGACAGAGAAATCGTTCAACTGTTTCTGTACTTCACAGTCAATCCTAAGCCTAATGTGGGGTTTCTAGACACCCCAAGGTGCTGTATGACTGGGAAGGAGCTGACAGTGAACCGGTTCTCCCAGACGGAGTCCAGGTGGGGTTACAGTGGGACCACGGATCGGATTAGATTCACTGTGGATCAGAGGATATTTGTCGTCGGCTTTGGACTGTACGGGTCTTACTTCGGGCCTACTGAGTATGAAGTTCATTTGCAGGTGAGTCATAAACGCTTCAGTATGTAAGGATTTGTAACTTTATATAGCTAAGCAACCCCCCCCTTTCCACTCGGTCTCCCCCTAAGGATGTGTTGAAAACATCCATTCTCATATCCCCGCACTACGATTCCCTGTGATACTGGTGAAATATACAACACAAAATGTCACATCACTAACAACCACGTTCCGAAACCAAACATTTATCTACTGTCACATAAATGACCCCTCCCCCAATAATTATTCGGATTCGCATACAAATTCACCTCTTCCAATTTAAAACAAAGCATTCACAATCATTTATAGACATTAGCTAATACTTTCAAATTCATCTGAAATTCTTTATCAGTAGCGATATTGTGTCGCCGTCTGTATCGCAGACCGATAACTGATGTTATCGTAGATTAGTTAATAACTGACCGTCTCACCGCTAATCTAATTCCAGGTAGATTTAGCGTCCAGACGGTTTTTATTTTGAGATAGTTTTATCTTGATACGTTGTCACCTTGTGAGTTGTTTTGAAAGTTTGTTTATATTTTTAGTGTTGACGTATCAATATATTAGCAAGTCATGATTGAGGATATTATGGAGTTGTACCACTTCGTTTGGGAATAAATCCTTTTAGCAATCCGAATTGGAGCAGCGTGGTGGATGCTTATTATCATAGCCTTAGTTAAGAGTAGAGATTACCTAATTTAATTCCCTCATCCCTGTTCCTTCATCGAACGTTCTGACTTGTTTTTACTATCCATCCTTTCAACGTATGGCTTTGCCTTGAATACGAACAAAAGGATTGCTGTCAAGCATTATAAACAATAATAATAAACACTAACACACTCATACCTCGCAATAGGACTCCCTGTGTCGCGAGTGGCATGGACAACACAACACATCACTATCACCCATGACCCGAAAACAAAAATTTATCTGTCACATAAATATCTCCCCGGGACACCTCGCTTCGCAGCCGTTATTATATTACTCGTAATAATAGAGTACCAGATATGTATAGCTATGGCCATATACTCCCAGATAATTCACCTGGCGACGAAGAAGGTGTGCGGCTCCAATACAACGACGTTCTGCTGCGACGGTACCGATGACACCTTCCGCGCCATGTTCAAGGAACCAGTGGAGATCCTGCCCAACACCTCATACATTGCCAGCGCTAAACTCAAGGTATACCACTTATAGACTAGAATGAAGATATACCATTTATAAGTGAAGATGTATGTGAAACTAAACGACGCCAGCGGCTTCGCCGGCGGAGAAGTGGTGAAAATAAATGGATTTGTGCCAAGGGAACCTATAATCGGGATAAAGTCTGTCCTATGTCCGATTCCTGGATGCAAACTGTCTGTGTGCCAAGTTTCAGCCTTATCCGTTTAACGGTTAGGGCGTGAAGGACTTACAAATGCTCAAATATCCAAACATCGTTACAAACTTTCATATTTATAATATTAGCAGGATCAGTAGAATTATCACTCACTTCGGTAAAGGAAAACTGTTGCGAGGAAACCTTTACACCCGAGAGTTCGCTATAAAGTTGTCAAAGGTATGTGAAAGCTGAAAATCAGTATTGTTGGTTGCAGCAGTGTTGAGCTATGGCTTGTACCTACCCTCCTTGTGAGAGGAGACCCGAGCCTAGCAATGGAACAATTAAAAGTTGTGTTAGTTACACATTTTTACTTCCAAATGTATGACATATTAAGAAATGTATTGTAAAAATATCTGGTTTAAAAAAAACACCACCGCTTTTTACTCACGAGCGACCCTAGCTCACGCTCAAATATGTATTTGACGTTCATAAAGCCGATGATATAATAGGTATTGTGTCTCGAGACATTAGGATTTGCCATAAAATCAGATACTTATTGATAAATGACTAACAAGTTTTATTGTAATGTTTTAATGACAATTCCCATGTAACTATTTTTCCGTAAGCGAAGCCGCGAGCATCGTCTAGTTTAATCGTGATTTTTTTACCCGACTGCGTAAGAAATGTAATGTTTTCAAGCGTATGTATGTATGTCCATTTTCAGGGACGCTCTACAACCTAAACTCCTAGACAGATTTGAAATTTGAGTTACATTCGTTCTGATTGTAAGTGAAGTTGGCTATAGATTGTTTGATATACCCAAATTTTCATAAGCAGGTTTTTTCTTTTTTTTTACTAATGACTAGTCAATAGCACTACCTTTTTTTAAAAAAAAGCTTACTTAGGCTTAAGTACAATGTATCTGTATTATAAAGCCGATGATATATTACGTATCGTCTAACGAGACTTTAGGAACTTTTTAATCTAATGATGTATTTTTTTTTCCTTATTTTTATATTGTTATTTGTATTATAAATTTTTGACATTCGTTAAGTGAGCTATTAGTTCCTAAGACGAAATAAATGATTTGAATTTTGAATCAATCTGTCTGGTCTCTCCAGGGCACAGACTCGTACTACGGCACGAAAGGTCTGCGTCGCGTGTCCGTAGACTGCAACAATGGTGAGCGTGTCGTCTTCCAATTCTCATACGCCGCGGGGAATAACAATGGAACTTCTGTGGAGGACGGACAGATACCAGCCATCATATTTTATATATAGTGAGACCCCTAACACACGCACACATACACACATATAACACATGCAGAAAGAGAGAGACAGACATATACAGATAGAAAGAGATTGTAGTGTGTAGCGGAGATATTTTTATTAGAACTCTCTGTAATGCAAGAATTAGCCCCATAGTCGACAAACTTTGAAAGCTTTGACAGCCAAACTGCTCATTTAGTAAACTTTTATCACACTTAATAAGTAGTGCAGTAAATAAAACTAAATTTTGTAAAAATTTTTGAAAATGAAATTTATTGCGCGTTCCGTTGACATTTGTATCAGAGACGAATTTAAGTAGCCAAAGAGCCACTTTGCCGATCACTGAATTAGTCGTACGTATAATAAAGGTATTTTAGCTACATACTACAATACAGAGACAAATACATACAGTATATAATCAGTACTCATAATGGCCTTTAAACTGCGTTTCCGCAAAACCAGACTTGAAAGCACATTTAAAAGGTGCTGATGTCTTGTTGTTGCATTCTAAAAATTGCACCTTAAGGATGATTAGTGAGAATTTTTTTGTATAAGAACAAAAATTACACAAAAGTCATTTGACGGTTATCTATAAGTAAATTGTAAAGTGATGACGTCACTAGTAACTACCAATTGATTGAAAACTATATTATTATTTTAATTATTAATTACTCAAAAAATGTTTAATATGGTAATTTATAAGAATTGTGTGTTATTATTTAAATAATTTGCAAATTAAAAGAGTTCTAAATATGTTTTTATTTCACAAGAATACATTATTAGCAATTTATAATTAAATCACAATTAATTTGACCTAGTTAAGATCATGAATAATCGTGTGAATAATAGTATTAAAAAAAATATTGAATAAAATTAATATCATGGCATAATTATGAAGTATCTGTTACATACAAATCATTCAGAAATTAACTTTTAGTGATGATTAATTGCATCAGCTGATACTAAGTTCCGAAATTTACGCGCCAAAAATTTGTGTGTATGAGGTAAAATGTCACTTAGAGTAGCTATTGTCACTGTTAAATAGTTTGTTAATTTAAGTCTGGCAACTTAAAAAAATAAAACAAAAAGCTCATGTGGCAATTAAAAATAAATAAAAAAAAAACTGAATCTCAACATAGGCATGAAAGGCAGATCTATTTACATATTTTAAGCGAATCTTTTTTTTATTGATAAAAATTTTCAAAAATCATTTTAGAAAGTTATACAAAAATTACTCGAGATTTTTTTTGCTATGATACCCTTAGCCCAGTATAACACGAACAGTTTAATATTAGTTAACTAATCATTAAAAAGACTAACCCTAACATCAGTTTACATTTAAGCAGTTTAGTTTAAAATTTTAATAAAATTCAACCCAAAAAATCTTAATAAGTTGCCAGACCAGCTTATTGTTAGAATATGATGCGTATCAAACTTTATCATGTAGTTGTAGTAAGTCTTAATAATAGTTAGAAATGGTTGAAGTGGTGGGTTACAATGGTGGTAATAAACTGCTAAACTGGGTTTAAAGAACCGATTAAAGTCACCGTTAAATTACAGAGAGTTTATCTTACATGTAAATAAAATAATTGTTTTTTCCTAACTTCTACTATCATCGAAATTTTGAACTAGACTTTGTAGTTTATTTTGTCTTTTTTTTAAGGTTTATTTTTATTATTATCAAATCTTCATCTTGATTTTCCTAGATAAAGCAAAAATATTGTTTATCAATGACAGAATTTTGTAAAATACAATTAAATGTCTTTAAATTTTTTTGATTTTGATCTACAATTTAGCTTTGTTAAAATTAAAAATTCTATATAAATTGTATTCCTTCTAAATTATATTTAATTATTATTTTATTTAGTCACAATGTTGGGTTAAATTGTTCCGTAGTCGACATAAATATCAAATTATGTTACTTGTTTGGTAATTTAAATAATAATAATAATAAAAATGCCAAAAAAAAACATCGCGTGATTAATGGACGGGCACTATAACATAACACCCAGTACGTTATATCTCAAAGCAGTTTTTATAAACCTTAAGTATAGACAACAAATTAAACAATTAAAAGAGAATTTCTATTCTGTTTTATGATGTTTAAAAACCCCTGTTTTAATGTATGCTTTTCATTCTTTCTCCTTCTTTGTAACTCGTTTCTCTTGCTCCTTACTGTGAAAAATTATTAATTCATTCAAATAACCACTATTATATTAGATGTTTAAAATTGAAATGTTATGGGTTATTTAGTCACATTAAATAACCTATTGTAAAACAGAAAAATAAGGCAAATTGTCAGTGTAAACAATATTTATATAATGTTTATAAATAATTGTCTCGACATACAGTATTTGAGCTCTTGATATAATAATTAAAATACAGTGAGTATCACAATACAAATTAAATAAATGCACGATATTATGCAATATATAGTATATATATACATCCTTATAATAACTATAGTATATACTATACATAATATATATACTATAGTTTGTAAAAATATAGTATTTATTAATAATATTGTAAAATAACGTTTTGTAAGCTTTGTACTAGTTAAATAGTGAAATAACAATTTTAACAGTTATTTATTTTTCAATAATTTAAATATTAACAATGAAATTAGTTGTCAAATCAATTTATTACAATGTTTTGCGAACCCAAAATCATTAGGAAATCATTTTAATTAGATTAATAAATATTAATGTGTAATTGTTTGTTGTTAGTGTTAGTATAATTTGTTGTAGTGTAGTATGTCTCAATCGGACAATCAAGTTTGTGTCGTAGTAACTTTTCGATTTATGATCTGATTCAATCTTTCATTATATTTATATTTTTGAAGCCGCTAAGTATTACGTAACGTAACGAGGGGCAGGAGGGGTTATGTAAGATTGTTTTTTTTAATAAAAAAAAACTAGGGAATATAATTCTTCTAACTGGTTAATATGGCAACATTTTTACAAATGTTGTAATTTTGCCGACTTCGCAGAATTATTTTCCCTAGTTTTTTTAGTAATAAAATAAAACAATGTTACGTAACGCGTTGTTCCATCCCTCCTCCCTATATGTAACGCATCATAACATTTTACAAGACAAAATTGCATTACGTAATACTAGACGCCCCTAACGGTCTTTGTCCGATTAAAATACAATGGCAAACTTAAAACCTGTTTAATTCCTAGTAAAGATCAAAATAAATAATAGATGTAGCTATTTCCATGTTAATTTCTACAATCGGATCGTAAGTCGGAAAGTGTAACCGCCTTTGGTGTTGTGACGTCATTCAGTTGATTGTCGGTCTACCCTCTTATTAGCTTTTGCTTGTGTAGGTACTTTAAAATATTTCTGTGATAGTTGTGTGAGAGAGAGAATAGATGTTTCAGTTACGTATTATAAAATACCTTTACCTATTAATTGTGCAGTTATATATTATCCTATTTTATATATTTACTATGTCCCTAATTATGGTTAAGTTTTTATTAGTAACATCACCGCTTAAACAGTGTCTATTTGGCAATATAATAAAAGATAATTGAATATAATAATTAACTAAGGCCTTTGCGATATCGCATCGAAGTCAAAACATCAAATTGCTTTCGATAAACTGTAATATAAAAATAATCAGTTGAATTATGATGTCACAAAGAGGAACACAGATACAGACAGACAGACACGAATATGCAACACCCTATTTTTGGCCTTAGGGGATATCTTAGACATACATACATAATCTTTTTTTAAATTCATATAGCGTGCCAAAAGTGCCTCATCTGACGTAGTTTCGCTACATAGTTATTACTTTATCAAATAATTTGGAAAAGTCTCTACTATATTTATCTCTTTTTAGCACTTGTTTTATTTATGTTTAAGAGAGAGATAAGTATAGCACGACGTTCCCTAAAACCAATTATTATATTAATCAATTATTTCTTTATTGTTTTAAATGTTCACTCTTTGTTTATAATTGTTAACATATTATTTTTCTTATTAATAACTCATTCAGTAGGACATGATTTCAGTTAAAAATGTGCCTGAAGCAATCCATAGACTATAGTCGCCATAAAAATCCGTCAAAACTAAAATTTTACACTTATTCATAAAAAGTATTAACCCTATCGTAAATTAAAATATATTTTGCCTTACTTGTTCACATTCGAAATTACGTATGATAGAAAGAGACAGACCATGGCTCATTATACGGTATTTTTTATGAATAAAGCTCTTAGTCTCAATTATAGTACTTATTACTATCACCATAAGGTTCAATAAATGTTTCGTGTTGACTGAGGAAATTATTAATTGAATTGGTTACAGAATTTTGTATGTGTAAATATGAAAGATATTTTTTCTGAATTTTAAACTAAGTTCCTTTAGTTGTAGATTTAATTTTTGTTGTAAATGTTTGAATTGCTAATTTTATTATTGATACTTTCTTGAATCGGTTGTTAGGGAGCCAATCAGTATTATTATATTAGTTAAAATGGTATAACAAAACTAAAATATTTTTTACTACATTTGTCCTAACAGCTTTACTTATATCAGTAACATATTACAGGGTTGGTTTAAATTTACTCTACGACTAATCCTAGGATTAACTTTAATTCAAAGAGCAAATTGGACTACTCTATGCTCTGTATTATATTAAACCAGACTTGAATCAATGTAAAAGTTACTTAAAGCGCCATCTGTGGGATGAGTGGATTAAAGTTAATCCATTATTATTTATTTTTTAATAAGCGGGGTTTAAACACACGAGTGTTCGAAAGAGATATAAATAGTAGCAAATGACATCTTTTTTTTAAGTATTGGAGTATTCATTTCTTAAATATGAACAAGAGATCTTTCGGTTTTGATTAAAAATACAATTAATCTGATTGGCTCCTAATCTAGTCAAGATATATTCCAAAATATTTTACTTACTACATTCTAGTTATTTTGTTTTGTATTTATATCGAAAAATCAAACTAATCTGAAGTCGTTTTAATGAAATTAACTATTATTTTCGTATTTTTATAAAGAGTGCTTGTGTTTTTAAATTATGTTTGTGTGATATCAAAAATTAGTTTTTTTGTTTAATGCAAGTGTATATTATAATTAATTAAAGGATTGGTAACCGAAAAAGTTGTTATATAATTCTGATTTTCAACATAACCTAGCTTGCCAATCACTTAAAATTTTATTCTATTACTTTCAGGAGCGATTATAAATATGTTCTAGAAATATCTTCTATTTTAATATTTTTTTTATTTATAAAGTATTGTATTGTACTAGTACTACCTACTAGTATTGGAAAAGTTTGGGATGTATGTTTGTAAGAAACTATGAAATGTGTATTATTAAATATTTTGTATAGAGGAAACGATCTTAGATGTCTTAAATAAACGATCATAAAATAAGTACTTACAATTGTTTTATTAATCGAACCTATCGTAAAAATATTATGACAAATCTGAGTAAAATAAATAAAATTATTATTGTGAGACGTAGATTGACCATAGACAATGTATTGTTGAATACATGTATATTGTGTATAGATGACCTTAGATTGCATGAAGCGATTGCTTCAAGCTCGTATATAGAAGCCAAACGGCTTCATTTACGAGAAGCGCGGGCGCGGTGACTTCAGATGAACCAAGCTAATTTAGCCGATGTCAGTAAATTTCACAAATTTGATTTGGCCAATTTTAATGGTGAAGCTGACATCCGCCAAATTAGCGTGGTTCACCTTAAGTCACTGCGCCCACCCTATGCGTGAATGAGCAGAAAGGCTTAGTACCTACTGCTTGAAGCAATCCATATATGGTCAGTCTAAAGTTTGTATTAATAAATCGATCTCAGACTAAGAGGATTATTTTTAGTGTATCCTTACTCTTTACCTATGCGAACTGGGGCAGCGTATACTCTAGGCCTCCTCAGTTACGAGAGACCCGTGCTAAGTAGTGGGTCTCTAATGAGTTTAGGATTTGTCCATATACAATTCGACTGTTAAGATACTGCTCTCAGGCTAAGATCGGAATATTAATACCGGTCTTAGAGTAACAGAAGACTACGTCGATCCCATCTCGCTTTGCCAGTCCTCGTGTCTTTTCGTCAAGTTCTTAGAGACAGGTTTCGTCTTCTCTATCGCTGTCAATATATCTGAGAGAGATAGCTTGTCCTTGTGTGATGCACCTGGAAATGTTACATACTTGTTAATGACGGATCTGTAGTCCAGCTAGTCCTATGACTACTGACCTTATTTACGAAGGTTCGATGCCCGGCCAGGGCTAACTTTAAGTGACAAATATTTAAATCTCTACCTCGATTCGGTATTAGGATGGCATCTGCAATTTTTACATAATTTTTCTCTGACATTTACTAAGTTAGCGGTGGACTCCTATCTCACCTAATGGTAAATATGATCAGCCAATGTTATATTAAGCGCACTAATATAGAAGCCTTGAAAACTTGACTTGAAAACATTGTAAATTAATTTGAAAAAATCGGTATTCTGTAACCCACCTCTTCCCCCCATGTTCGGTAGCATCCTTCTCACAGCTCCCATCAAGGCCTCCTTGCACACCATCTTGATGTCACTCCCCGAGTATCCTTCCGTCTTCCGCGCCAGCTCGCCGAAGTCCACGGGCGGTACTAGCTCGATGTTCTTCCCGCTGAGTAACGTCGAGAACAGCTCCGCCCTCGTGCTCGCGTCTGGCAGCGGAATGTAAATCCTCTTCTCTAGACGCCTGAGCATTGCTGAGTCGATTTCCCTGTGTAGGTAACTGTACTTAAACTATGTCTTTTAATGTCTATAGCACAAAGTCAGGCCCTGAAGTCTTAATAGTATATGAAGAAAATGTCTCTTAAGTGTTATTCTGTAACTGGTAGAGAAAATAGTATGAGATACCTATTCAAGGAGGGCTATGACATGGGTTTTTTCCAATAAGAGTCCTCCTTGGACGGGGCGTTGCATTGACGACTATTCTGAAGTTGCCCAAATCCATAGGCTATGTAGACTTACCATCAAGTATTTAAGCAGTCAATATTTTTTAACCGTTCCAGCCCTGTGCTCTCCATCAATCTACACTGGAGCAGCGTGAAAGAGTATACTCTAGGCCTCCTCAGTTATGAGAAGAGACCTTTGCTCAGTAGGTACTGGGCGGTTAATAGGTAGAGGCCATGTTCGAGACTGTTCAAAAAACAAAGCTTGAGTGTTGTAACCCCTCACCAAGGCATGTTAGAGTTGGCGAGCATGAAGACGACCCCCTCTCGCTGCGTGATGCCGTCCAGCTCGGTGAGGAGCTGAGACTTCAGTCGTCGGGAGGCCTCGTGTTCTCCGGCCGCCGAGCGCTCCGATGCCAGTGTCTCCACCTCGTCGATGAAGATTATCGACGGAGAGTAGTATGAGGCCAATTCAAATAGTATCTGTCGACATTTAAACAAGTAGCAGCGTTATGCAAGTTTTGCTTTATTTTGAACTGGAAAAATTGTATCCAATTTTAACCCTGATAACTTTGCCTATATCATTGTCACTATCCTAAATTATTGACGAAGTAAAGCAACTTTGGGCGCTGTTGATAGGCAAATGGACATTTATTCATTTGCAGTCATAAATTTTTGATGGAATATGAGCTTTCTGTTTTGTCGTGGGCAAGTCAAGTTGCGGGTTCCGGTTCGTTACGCCATGATGGAAACATTTGTGTGGTAAAAAAATTGCTGTCACTAAGGTTGGGCCTTAAGCCTATCAATCCATAGGGCCTGATTACTTGCTCTAGTCTTGTGCCCTGTGGGTCAATAAAGAGCTGAGGCCATGTTTGAAATGTAACCAGAGCAAAATACACATACCGACATCAATTTCTTGCTCTCTTTACGGCTCTTACCTTAACAATCTTCTCCGACTCTCCCCTCCACTTGTTGACGAGCGTGCTGCAGGTGATGTTAAAGAAAGTGCAGCCGCTCTCGCCGGCCAGCGCGCGCGCCAGCATCGTCTTACCAGTGCCTGGCGGACCGTGGAGCAACACGCCGCGCCACGGCTCCAGGAGACCCGTGAACACTCCCGGATATCTATCACAATTGGCGCTTCTTGTAGGTAAACTTTTCCAGGTATCGGTAGCTAGGGTTGCCGCATTAGGTTTATTTTTATTTTTATAAGGTTGCTTAGAAGAAATCACATGTAGTAAAGGATAAGATAGTCCCCTCTCTCTCTCTAACTTAATTATGTTATGGTCGATCTATGTGTAATGTTTCAATTTAATTTTCAAATAAAACAGACATCTGGAATAAGTCAGTTTTGTCTTAAAGGTCGGCATCAAACCTGACAGGATAGACGACAGACTCCATCAGTATGCTCTTGGCGGTGGTCAGACCCTTGATGTCGTCCCAGGAGACGGCGGAGGGTCGGATGATGTCCTGGTACAACAACTCGGCCAGCTGCTTCGTTTCCGGGGACGCGCCGTGGAGAAACCCGGACAGCGGCTTGCGCTCCACTGCTGGTGAGGTTTCTACATCTCCTTGGAGATTGTCCTGGAACATAGAATGAAATAAAGACAGTTGAACCACAGTTGAAGTGTGGTCCAAGGACACATTAGCTCAATTAAATCATCACATTATCATCTCCACACACTAGTAGATGGAAATTGGAATTGGTGTCAAGTATTCACTTAATTGTTACTAAAAAAAACATTTAAAGGTACGTCACAAAAAACGTTCTATATCTTATGAGTACAATTTGGTATAAGCAGGGCGCTACAAGTCTAGAAACTTTTGGCAGTCTGCTATTCATAAAAATGTAGCACGAAGTGAGCTTGGTAGAAGGAAGTATGGGCCTCTTATTGAGTTTGACATTCACCTTCAGTAACCTAGTAACAGTGAAGGTAGAAGGCAAGTCTACGGGTGGTTCTTCTTCCTTCTCCATCACAGGCGGAGGCCTTGTCCTCCTGGTCTGAGGCCTCCTCGGCTGCGGCAGTGGCTCCACCTTGCGGCAAAACTGAGGCTGTTTGTTGAACCTGATCAGGAAATAGCTGCAGTAGTCCTGAAAGGAATAAGATTATGCACCATCGTACAATGTGGTATATACTCGTAGATAACCTAAATTAGTATATTTGCAATTTATTTCAGTCTTTTAATCAACTTAAAAGTTACGACGTATAAGTTTCTGTAAGCCTACTTAGCGCTAACAAAGTAACAATAAGCAGTTAAAATTTATTTTATTCATCTGATCTTGAAATGCTGATAGGGTGATAGATAATAAATAGATGATAAATGGAGATAGGAAAGAGGGTGATCATGGATATAGTTATGGAAGATTTAAATATAAGTGGAATATTTTGACAATATAATAAGAGTAATACGAAAATCCTGATACTTGGTGTTTTCATAATTTTATTTCCGTGATATCTAGACACATTAGACAAACAAGTCGCCACATCTTAAAATACACCATAGAGCGGTAAATGTTACTGAAATAGGTAAGTACGTCACAATCTTGGCAATTGCAACTTTTGAGAGCCATTATTATTTTATATCCAATTGGAGAGAAGCCCAATAGGTACACGTTACGAAGTTTTGAACAAAGTAGAACATTTCATTTAGGTCTAACTAGAACGCTACTTTTGACATAGATACACGATGGCGAAATGCACGAGTCACGATTGTCACAGAAATTAAAACCTTATTATTTGTGGACTAAAGTTCAAACATTTTCCCCCTTGATAAAAGCTGACAAGTTTGATCTTGAACTCGCAGAGTATGGAAAAATTGTCAACAATTTGTCGTAGTCACCAATAATTTTACCTTATTAAAATTATTTGGAAATTGATATCCATATAAGCTATCAGCATCTAATTAATCTAATTTTCCCATACTAAGCATTTACACCACCCGGTCCTCATAGCTCTACATTATAAATTAGGTATGTCTCCTACTCCTACGTTGTAATAATAATAATCGTTTATTTCAAGCAGTTAGAGTCATATATTATAAATTACGTCTCCTACACCTACGCCTCTGTTCTACGTGATAAATTCAAATTCAAAGCTTTTATTTCGTCTTAGGAACTAATAGCTCAATAACACAAAATGAAATTTAAAAATAAACAAACATGTTACAATAAAACTTCCTAAAGTCTCGAAAGTCTCTATAGACAAAACCTGTCATATCATCGGCTTTATGAAAGACAAATACTTAAGCCTAAGTAAGCTAGTGTCGTGTCGGCCAGGAGGAAAAAACATAGGTACCTACATAAGTAAGAAAACTAGATATCAATCGATGCATATTGCAATGAGCTCGAGCCGACATTGGGCAGTCGTGGTCGATGGCGCCCGCGCGTCTGGCGCTCCGTGGCAACCATCCAACTCGATGCATTGCCCATCATCACAGATAAACATTACTTTAATATTGATTATTGTCTTTAAAAGTAACTTATTGAACTTATATGAATTATTTGCCTACTGTCCAGGGCTGTAAGGGATGTATGTATCGTCTACTGATATTGTGCTCACCTTATTTTGAAAATAGCTTTTTTTATTTTATATTTTGGACTCGATATATACATTTTCTTTTCCCACTGCTTAATACAACCTGCTAATGTCGCGTAAATTCTACTGGCTCAGTCTCGTATCGCTTCGTTTTGAGACCTTTGATCTTACCCCTTCCTCGTACCCCTTCTTCTTTAGCCGAACACACTTATACTACTTATAATAAATCATAAAAAATATTTAGTTATGTGTTTTTTGAAGTCCAAAAGGCTAACAAAGATAAATGGATGGATGGATAGGCCACCTGATGAGAAGCGATCATCGTTACCTACAGACATGACATCGTACAAATTATGATATCTTTGAATATGGGAATTGATTATCATCCCACCTGTGACACAGGGAATCATTCTATTTGGTGAGGTTAAGCGTCAGAAAAACAATTCACGTCTCAGGGATTCAATTTTAACAGTTCTCCGGATGAGCACACTGAGCACATGCAATATGGTTTATCTCGGCACCACAATAAAAGTTTTACGAGTACCAGGACGCCATAAAGTTGAGATAGTGTTGGGCAGTTTAGAATGTTTACAGGATCTTTGATGGTTCGGCGCAAGATTTACGACTGAGCGCTCTTGGAATATGGGATTCATTGATTCACCTAGATGGGTTACATACGGCACAACTGTGCGTAAATCATCTGTTTTCTATCATTGAAACTCATTAAAAAAATAGATTAAACGATCCCTTTTATAGAACAAAAAAAAGAAATAAACAATAATTATAAAACTTGAAACATAGGTACTTTAATAAGAATCAAATAAACAATACAAGAAACATGATACACATCTACATAATCACATACATGTAACTAAAAAACTAAGGGTAGTTTTAAAGAATGGGATTATAAGATGAACCCCATTATTATCCGAACCTACTCGTATGTCTCTTAAACACTCGAACAAAAAGCGTCTGAAAGAAATGCGTACAGATGAATGACATTTTGTCCATTCTTTATCTAAACGAATACAGCACGGCATTAAAAGCTCCTAATACAAACACACAGATATTCAACAGTTATTATAGATAGACTGCAGTTGTTTTAGTGGTAACAGTCGTCTGTGAAATATGAACTTCGTCTGGCACCACCGCCGCCGCGCCGCCGCGAGCCATCCCGCGGGAATCCTTACATTTCCCGGATTGTGTTACCTACGAGCTTCAAGTGCACCAAGTTCATTCTTTAATATTAACTACGTTCAATTATATTATCAAAAGCTTCAGCAACTGTATTATAAATGTCCAAAAACATTGTTAATGTTGTCTTTGACTTTCTATTTACGATGTTTATAATGATGCTAGATAATCTAACTTCTACAATAAACAGTCTCGACCACGAAGTCCCAACTTAAATAGTTTACAGCTTAACATGGGCACCATCACGAGACTAATATCTAAGTATCATAAATACATACTTAGAGGCACATACTCAAGAGTAAATAAACCAAACTTCTAAGTCGACACGTCTGATATAAGTTTCCAACAATTTCACTGACAACTACACATAATACGTTATGATATCAATAGCCCAATATGTACGAGTAAGTGTTCAGGAAAGTGTGTCAGGTCGGCGTCTGTCGTCCGGCGGTCTACGCGCCTCTCTCGTCGACCTTGGCAGTCCGACCCAGTCCCAGATCGACCCACTAAACCCACCAAAACATCCGCAGGTTAGCTAGCAATAATTAGACTGATTTTCGGCTATTTTGCAGTCCCTGAATTGTTTTTACACCCATAACGGCTGGCCATAGTCTCTATTATTGAAATTACTAGCTTCCGCCCGTGGCTTCGCCCGCGTGTAATTCTTCGCGCGACTTTTTCGCGATAATAAGTATCCTGTGTCCATTTCCAGGTTCAGTTCTATCTTCATACCGAATTTCATCAAAATCGGTTTAGTGGTTTTCGCGTGAAAGCGTAGCAGACAAACAGACAGAGTTACTTTCCCATTTATAATCTATAGCTATACTATAATAAAACAGTAAAATAAATTTGTCTGTACATTGAGTATATTTACAAAAAACTAATCTAGAGTGACTCAAAAACAGTAACTGAGTACGAATCTACAATTTTTAAAATTTTTGTATGTCTGTTTGTCTGTTTGTCTGTTTGTCTGTTTGTCTGTTTGTACACACTAATCTCCGAAACTACCCAACGGATTTGAATAAAACTTTTTTTATTCTATAGCTGTTAAGTCTGGGCTTAAACTAGGCTATATTTTTTTCCGGAAAATATTATAGTTTTCCTGGAAAAAGCAACGAAAGTTTGTATGGATTTTTTTTTAAATATCAACCGATTGGTTTCAAATTTATAACAAATATCCCTTACTTAAATTAAATGAATACGTGTCTCCCAGTTTTTCGATATTTGATCAAGAAAATAAAAAAAAGTGAAAAGAATGTACAAAATTTGAGTTTTTCAAAGATCGTTCACGGGCGACTCATGATTGATATCAACTTGGTTTTGAGAATATAACTTCCTCAACATACTGTTTACAATATAATTTCACAGATTTTTCAATTTCGCTCTACAAAGGGTACAAAACAGGGAAGAAACTTTGAACCAAAAATACCTAAACTTTATACGAGTAAGTAAGTACACGTGCTATATTTTTTCCAAAGTGAAGCGCGGGCGGGTAGCTAGGTTTGAATTAACATTGAGGATCTAAAATACAAAAAAATGCAAAAAAAAATTAACCAATCAATCATCATCAATCAATCTATATCTATATCTATACTACTAAATAAAATTGAAGTGTCTGTTTGTAATATTAAAATAACCGCTTTTTACTAAATGCATACGTATGTATATACACGATACACATACCGAAATGACATTTAAAAATTTTTTTGTCTGTCTGTCTATTTGATCCGGCTAATCTCTGAAACGGTTGGACCTATCTTGACGGGACTTTCACTGGCAGACAGCTGATGTATCAAGGAGTAACTTAGGCTACTTTTTTTTACTTTCGTTTCGGCGTAGGTTTCCCGAAGCGAAGCGAGGGCGGGTCCACTAGTATTAAATAAATATTAAGTAGTAAGGATTAATTTAAAGACAAACTGAGTTTCTTCTACGTGTTGTACGTATATAAACTTTAGTTTTTTTTTACCATCAGAATTTCTGTTCTCGATCTAGCTGTGTTTTTGTTTACTAGTATTGTCCATGGCGCCCACAGCACAGGAAATCGTAGTGAGGCGTTATAAATGTGTAATGTTAGTAATTTATTTACTGTCACTATAAGAATCTACTTGTATATTGATTGGTAAAACAGGGAATAGTAATAGAAGTCATATGGTGCCGAAGGGAAATGAAACAGCTAGGGAAATGGGGAGCAAAGCTATTTTGTACTGTAATCTTCAACGTAACGTATATGCATACATTCTTATGAGTCGGATGAATATTAAGGATCTGTCAGATCCTTATATAAGAACTATTTTTATCAAGCATTTTAGAGATTAAGGATTCACTGATGAATTAACATTGTCATTTAATTATACATGTTATTTATACAAACACATATAGGTAAACCTTACTTATTGAGACTATCAATCGGAAACCTCACTACGAATATCTTCGGTTGTTTAGTGATAAAAAAATTATTTTATCAATGGGTCTTTGTTTTGTTTAAAGGAAAATAGTGTTTCATTATTTTTCTTACTTCAATGAACCTTTTCTAACCTCATAACTTAAAGTAGGTACAGTAGAAACATCTCTGCCATCAATACCTACTCAAGGTCTCCATTGTTTTTAATACAAGTTCACGTATTGTTTAATAATGCCCATTCCATAACAACCCTCGCCCGGCCACCCCCGCGCAGCATGTTCAATGAGCCGGGTCATCGCGCATTATGAACACGAACCGTTCTCGGAAACGATTCCACACGATACATTGCCATAGAGAATGAATCGACTATATCGGCAATATCTAGAATAACGTACGTAAGATTGCGTCCGTTACCCCAGCGGAATGTTCGAATTTTGTATTCTTTTTTATTAAATAGATTCACTTTAATTTAATTGTATTATTTCGTAAGTTAAGTCCATTTTAAGATAGACGAAATGTAACTCTGTTTCACTGGGTATAATACGTGTTAAAAATTGCAGGTTAAATATAAACCAGAAACGACGATTCATGTGCTTTCTAAAGCATATCTCAAACGTTTAATTGCAATTAACAACCACGTATCGAATTCCCGACGCCTTAAAGTACATACTTATCTATGCTATCTTATATTTGAAGCAAGCAAATCCTCCCCTAATTACTTTATCATTACGGCTGTTAATCGCATGAGCCTTCTG
>LGAG01000460.1:130717-158545 GCA_001278395.1 Lerema accius
AGTTATATCAACATCTCAATTTGATGGAATCGCATCCATGTAACTTACTAGTACTTATAACTTTTATATCGATTACAAAACAATATTATTTCCATCGTTACCATTAAGGCATTTGGGGCCCTTGCCCAGAGCTGTTGTCCTCTCGAGGGCCCCGAAATATTGTATATCAATATTTACGTACCTACCGAAAATGAATCCTACAATTTTTACTTTGAGTTAAAATGTACGAATATTTTGAATGAGCGTTGCTCTAAAGCGGTCTGCACTTACATTAAAATAATATAAAAAACCTACTTAAACATTCAAAAACATACCAGCCAAAGCGTTTAAAAAGATAAAAAGTATAAGCGTTCTTTCAAGACTTCGTAGGATTTAGAAGACTTTACTAATCGACTTTACAGTATGTTTTAATCCCGCGTTAAAGTTCATTCGTAGAAGTAACCGTCTACGGGCTTCCTGTCCCCGGTTTAATTACCGCGTTTAAAACTAACTGCTCCCAGTAATGACTCAGACTGACTTTAAATGAAAAAAACGTATCTAAAACGAGTAGGTATAATTCTGTTCCTGGTATTGATGTCTTTGGAAGCGAAAGACTTGTTTGTAATTGGATCTTGTTATTAATTTATTGTTTGTAATTTACAATAATGTAGGTTATATTTTCCAATTTAAATAGCGTGATTTTTTTTTATTGTGTTATTGCAGCATTATTTAGTAATTTATAAAAGTTAAGTAAAACTTATCTACTTATGCATAAAAATAAACTGACAAGTTACTTTGTAAAAGGATCGAAATCAGTAATTTATGCCGCTTTTTGTGGCCGAAAACCTAGATTTTTAGCCTGAATATCGAACCTGGAACCCTACGACAGAACAGTCACTGAGCAACATGCTCACTAGTTATATTACATTTCCGTTTTCCACAACAACTTCCGTGTTATAATAGTTTCACATTCCGAGAAATTAATTAGTTGTTGCATCATTTAATATATGTAAATAACTAACTGTTATGTGTTATAATTTGATACAAATGATGTTAGCTCACGATTCGCCAAAACAATTAGTCATGTTGGCAGTTTTAGCGCTGTAGGTAATATAATGTAGGTAGGCGTAGCTCTTGCAAAACCAAAACTTATTCAATTACATTTTGAATAAGCATTTCACACCATTCATTAATCTTCTTTCATCAGTTAAGGATTTTCATTAATTCCACATACATTCAGTTTATTTTAATTTACATGGTTTTTTATATTCATGGGTTTTTTTTATAACATTTCCTAAGCTTTTATACCATGACTTATTTCCCGTTTCATACTTCGTAGCATTTATCTAGAGGTCAATTAAAAAAAAACTACTTCTAGTTTAAAAAAAATAACGGAAAATCGATCCAATCAGGGCCACCAAAGAGTGACGAATTAAGTATGCGTTACAACCCAATGATTTTGGTAAAACGGTGACACATTATGGTGACTGGAAGCTCGTTTCCTAAAAAAATAAGGTATTAATTATTTCCATAGTAGAAAAACGTTGTACAGTCAAAAGCAGAGTCGTAATCTAGACTAAAACTGGCACCTGGCACCGTCTGCCGAAGCCAGCCGCCTGTACCCGTCCCTCGTCAGACTGTGATTAATAACTCCACGTAGACATCGCGCAATTAATTCAACTAAGCGTTCTCGCGCAAATTATATTAAACTTACAACCACTTTACTCTACATTACCAAGAGCTTGCCAGTCTAGAAGGTACTACCAACTCGTAGGGCGGTATTGTTTTAGTCTTGATGCTGTTTCGTATTGAAATGACAGATGATGATGGTAGGGGATCCGAACTAGACAAGTTTTGCACCGGCGTGTTAACCAGATGAAAATGATATTTTATGACATAAAATAAGTTTCTGAACGTACTATGACTTAGTTGCCCTTAAAAAATTGTCATAGCTATATTAATAATTAAAATTATAAAATCATTTTTTTGTGTTCCGTACCTAAAAGGTAAAAAATTAAAATTATAAAATCATTTTTTAGGGTTCCGTAACTAAAAAGTAAAAACAGAACCCTATTACTAAGCCACCGCTGTCTGTCTGTCTGGTTGTCTGTCTATCTGTTACCAGGCTGTATCTCATAAACGGTGATAGCTAAGAAAATGAAATTTACACAATTTATGTATATCCGTTGCCGCTATAACAACAAACAATAAAAATAAAGAAAATGAAAATATTAAGGGGGGTCCCCATACAATACACGTGTATTTTTTCGTATTTTTTGCTCAGTATTAATAACGTCAACAGCAAGACGCTTAAAATTTTCACAGAATATATAGTTGTATGTTACCTTTCAAAATAAATAATAATAAAATAATAAAGTAAATATTAAAGGGGGGCTCCCATACAACGAACTTGTATTTTTTCGTATTTTTTGCTCAATATTAATAACGACAACAGGTAGATGCTTAAAATTTTCACAGAATATATACTTGTACGTAAACTTTCAAAATAAATAATAATAAAATAAAGTAAATATTAAAGGGGGCTCCCATACAACAAAGGTAATTTTTAAGCAATTTTTTTGCATCAGCGGTCCCTGGTCAACATATAACACCAAAGTGCTAATTAAGACGATCAATACGAGCCCCAACTCGATGGGGTTGCGTCGTTTAATTACCGAGTTCTTATAGCCATCTTCGAGCTGCATCATCAGACCCTGATTTGACCCTTGTATTTTGAATTATTCGGGATCAGAGTCGTCGCAAGTTATATCGTTTTCCAAGTCAGAGGAGGCTTCCTCGTTTCTTTTTTTTTCATGTCTAAAATATCGTTTATTTTCGGAGGTGTCTAGTCTCCATCAAATCTTATTGCCTTAAATTACGTGATTTGTCATTAAATTGTCTTAATTTAAGACTAGTATCGATTGATAGACAGAATAGTGCAATTACTGTTATCGACTTACAAGTTTGAAGGCGGTTGCCAGGTACTAGGGACCAGAAAAAAGTAGGCAACCCTGGTGCTACATCTTGCTTAAGTTATAAATTTTCCATTAGAGTTGGTTTTGTTCGGTTAACACGCCGGTGAAGTTTTGAGAAAAAAATGGATTTTATAATTTCAATTACTCATACTTGGGACCACTTTTTAAAAGGCAACCCAGTCACAGTGTGTTCAGAAACTTACTTTATGTCATAAAATATCATTTTCATCCGGTTAACACGCCGGTGCAAAACTTGTCTAGTTCGGATCCTAGACCATGACGCGGCCGTATTACTATGTAATGACGGTCCTATTTCGTTGTGAAATTTCAGTAGTAATTAAATTGAAATAGCGTTGTCAGGCATTATAATGTTTTGTAGATCCTACTAACCCAACAGGTCTTTGATTTCATCAGAAGGGTCTGCTATAGGGGCGCCACAAACTTATCAACAAAGAATTGTTATCGCATCAATTTAATTTCTGTTTGATGCCTAATAAGTGAAAGACTTTAAAATACTTTGTAATACAGGAAAGACCTTACAATAGGTATGATATAATACTTACTAACTGACTAAACAGACTGTGGTCGTGTTACATGAAAACATGTCTTTCAAAACGACTAATCCACACCACCAAACCAAAACGCTGGCAGCTATTTTCCCCACGAACTAGTTTGGCAATTCAGCGGGAAAAAGCTGCCAGCGTTCTAAGTACTATAGCCAATTTACGATAGGTTCTAGGTACTATAGTCAATTAGATAATATACACGTAGGTATATCTTTATCTTAAATATGAGTAAAATTTTTATTAAATTTAGCAGCATCATTGTTAGTAGTAATATTGCTGAAATCCCTTACAATATTGGAATATTTTTGCTTCTCATCCCACATTAGTCGAGCGACTTTGTAAGTTGGCTCTTTAATCACGTCAACCTCATACCTGTCACTCTATGTCATTCCCCGGCCCGGCGCCAGACGCTCCGTTTCTTATGAAACTGCGTAGCGTTCTTTGTGATGTATTAAATAAATTACTGCAATTACCTTTCTCGACGAAATTAAACCTTAAGACATCCGCCAACCGCAGATTGATGGCAGCATGTGTAATGTGTTGTTATTGAGAAACCATTATCATCAGGACACAATATTTCCTTTCTTATAAATATAATAATTAAAGAAAAACAATTGGTTCATTACTGGGAAATAAAAAGACATCAATCCAATAATCAGGTACAATTGTTATAGGCGTAGAAAAAAAATGAAACTTCTAAATCATTTGAAGGATAATGATTACATACCTATGAAATGTTATTTGTATCCGTAGGTTCGCATTTTAATAATGATAATTTACTTTAATAATAAAATACCTTTTTTAAGAAAATTAAACCAAGTTATTTAATACACAAAATTTCATTTAAATTTAGATAATCACAAAGAGCATTACTGTACGATATGATTGAAATAGTTGCTCGTTAAACGTGACCTAGAATCCGTTTCATACAGTTTTAAATGAAGAATCTATGTCAATTTTAACCTCGATATTTTAATTGAATTCATTGCTGAACTCAAACTGGTTTAATGAAATTCCACCAGGTTGTTTGAAAAAGTAAATTGAGTGGTTGCTGAAAGCCTACTGTTTAAACTTTTCAGTAAGTTACGGAAAAGTTGAAATTTATAAAAAAGTATACTTTTTACTCTATTCATAGGTCACTTAACCGGCCAGTTAGCGAGAAGTTAAAAGCTGAAAATTTATTCTTTACTATTAAAACAAAACAAATTTGTGAAAACTTGAGTTAAAATGTGTTTGTAGATTTTTTTTAATAACTAATTAGCACTTTCAGGAACTCAAAACTTTACACCGCAAATATTCGAGTGTTTTTCTTGAATGTTTTCGCTCAAAAATTTTTCTTTTTTTAAATTCGTATATTGCGCTGGACTCCGGTAAAAAATTTACGGTTTCCTACTCTGTAATTTCAAATTTATGTTTCACAGTTTAAGTTAAGAACAAGATTTTTCAATGAACTATTAAAAATAGGTAAATCATCGAGTTACTACAGCGGATGGAGGAAATTCGTACGACGCTTATGGTCACTTGACCCGAAAAATGGCGGGAAAACTTTCTCACTTAGGCTGATCAGATGCAGGCCACGTCGTAACACAAGATCTTTTTTTTTCTTATACTTTTACGTAGAGAACATTATTCTTGATGTTCTTATACGTAAAATAGTTATTTTATGGTCCTGTCATGGCAAAAATCAAACAACACCAAGGATACAAAGGAAGGACAGAAAATCGTCAACATTAATAAGCAATTACCTGTACATTATCAGCGATTCATGCAAATCGTACTGACTTCCATGAAGCTACAAGTTAATGGATAACTACTTAACAATTCAAATCGACAAGATTCCTACGATTCTGTGATCCAACAAACTCTTGAATAATCATGCCATTGCTTTCCTTGTTTCTAGCCATCTCTCATTGCTTCACAACCAATTTACATTCAATCATTTCAGAAGGGGTAGGGAACACTGCGAAAAGTTTTTGTCGAATTAATATCTTTTTAACACGTATTTAATAAAAATAATTATTACTTGAACTATTAGGGAACTCCATTGTTATTATAATGTGGTGTTCTGCACGCCAATTTTTTCTTTTTTTTCACCTCGGTCTGCCGACCTTCAGACCAAGGAACATTTTATTAATTACACTCTAGGCGATAGCTGGCGGCATTTCGGGCAGACCTCTAACGAACAGATACGAGTACGTAGCATAAATAACTTTATGTATGTATCATTTCGTGTTCTACGTATCGTGTTTCAAATATAGAATTATATTCATAGGGCATAGCATTTGCACTTCATTATTTATATGAGAACCAGCCATTATTATACACAATTGTGTCCATCCTGCGTAAACAATTATGTAAGTAATTAAAATTAATTATTCCCTACGCCCTTCAGATTAATATGGTGTCATATTTCTCTGTGGTCGGTTAATAAACTGACAGCACTCTTTTTTTAATAAAACAAACGACACACATTCCCTTGACATTCATTGTAAAAACGTAGGAGTTTATCAAATCGCGAATCTACATAAGGAAATATAGACCAAAAAACGTTTTTCGCTGCTTTCTAGGAACAGTGCTTCCAAATAGAAAAGTTATATGATAATAACGTACTCTAATGAATATTTATCAGTACAGTTATCAGCATGAATGTACTCGTAGATTTAGAATGAAATGTTTATTTGAAAATGTTTGAAATATTTATTCAATGCAATTATTTTGCAAAGTTACCTACCGTTCATTTTATTCGTTAATATTTTTGTAGTACATTTTACAAAATATAGCCTCAAAATATTGCATTTAAAATATAATTTATTCGTAGAATTTATAAAAGTATCAGAAAGTATTAGAAAGTATAAGTATATTGGGTAATATTTAACTGAATGTAAACCATGCGACATAGTTCTTGTAATAATATTGTGTCGAACTTGAGAACCAGCTTAGTTGAAAGCCACTTGACTATTCAATATTTTTTCCTAACCTTGCTACATACAAAGTATGTAACCTTGGTCACGATTAGATTACGTCGTAGGTGCCTATTAAATTAAATTGGCTCATTTTGTAATCGTACTAAACAGCAACTGCCTGTTTCCGTACAATTGAAGAAGAAAGCCAGAAATGTATGAAAAAGAATTAAAGGAAAACAACTCATAAGGTAGGTACCTACCTATATTAAATTAGAGGCGCTACGAAAGAAATTAGAGCAAGAAAATAGTCTAACAAAATGACAGCCGAGACATTAATGAGGATCGAGGTTCTTGCACGTAGCCTGGAACCGTAATTAGACACTTACAAGATAAATACGACTGCGAGACGCGTCGCGAACCGCACTCTGTATAATTGAGCGTTTTATATTTGCAAAAGTCGTTTTGGTATATTAGAGTTTTCGAAGTCACTTTTCATTAATCTTAAACAGGCAAATGTTTTCATTTAAAATGTTAGCGAACAAATCTCAACGTTTGTTGATCGAGTAATTACTATAAATATGGAAACAGATAATGAGTGAGTGTAAAAACTTCTTGGTATATTCATGGTTTACAATTATTTGTAACTTGAGGTTAAATAAAGACTGTTTGATATACCTACTAAATTAAGTCTATGGTTTTCCTCTGCAACCACCAACTATTCTCTTTAGCAATTTCTTCTTCAATGATGTCACTGTTAACAGACACGTAAATGACATAGTCGTGTCAAAGTAAGGCAACAATAAGATTTTGGTATACTTTAGTGTTCGTCGGTTCCAGTTAATCAAACATCTTAAAATGAGATACTTCATGACCTACCTAGGGTTTTTCATTGCGATACTTATATTCCCCATATACATCATGGTTTACGTGATGAAGGGGAAAGGTGAGCAGTTGAGCGTCGGGTGGTTTTTGGAGAACACGTCCCCTTACATGTGGGGGACGCTGGGCATCGCCTTCGCGGTGGCCTTCTCCGTTGTCGGAGCAGCGACGGGCATACACACGGTCGGCGTGAGCATAGTCGGCGGCGGAGTCAAAACTCCCAGGATCAAGACGAAGAATTTGATCTCCGTCATCTTTTGCGAGGCCGTCGCTATCTATGGATTGATCACTGCCATCGTACTATCAGGGATCCTTGAGAAGTACACGGAGCCGGTGACAGATATCATTATCAAGCAGACGAACTGGATGGCTGGGTATATCATGTTTGGTGCGGGCTTGGCTGTGGGGGTCGTTAACCTTTTCTGTGGCATGGCGGTGGGTATAGTGGGCGCGGGCGCTGCGTTAGCTGACGCTGCGAACGCTACTCTCTTTGTCAAGATTCTCATCGTAGAAATCTTCGGCTCTGCTATAGGTCTTTTCGGGCTCATCGTTGGCGTCTATATGACCTCTAAGGCCAAGATGGGCAACAGTTAAACACGTAGAATAAAAGCAAGAAGATTTCTTATACGCGACCGAATGATCTGATTAAAATAAGCTTTCCTATTCATAATTCTAAATATTCGAAGTGAAAATGATTATGAGAAGCTTCACGTGATAATAGTTTACGATTATTATTTAATTAGAACTTATTTAGTTATTAAAATAATGTATTTTAGTAACTTCTATTATTTTCATATTTAGTCCCAACATGACTTAATTAGAAGTAAAACGAAATATTATAACAAATAGATTACATATAAAGAGTTTAACGGAAATGATAATGAGAATGTCCTTTCGGTTCTCGAGTATAGTCTGAGTCAGGCCGTGATCTTACAAACTATAAGCTCTAAAGTAATTTACCCTAACGAAGTTGTTAGCGAAATGATTACTTTGCAATATGAGCTTATACAACAATAGCTTACAGGACCAGAAATGGCAATAAATATGGCAAGTTTTGGCAAAACGGAGTGATGCCGGTGAGAATAAAGTGTTTTGTATTTCACATAAAGAGTTGACGTCCCGTCGCTTTTACTGAAAAGACGGCGGAAATATAAAACAACGACAGATGTTTTTGCATAATGACACACTCGTGCTTGCGTCACAAATACGTGTATAAAGGTGTATATAGTTTTTCGTTACCTGAGTGCTTCTAGCAGGGCAGCTCTATCTGTAAATCAACCTGTGAATAATTTTGTAGCCATGTCACAGTGTCTCAGCGGAAACAATTAAGATTTTTAACGTTTTGATTTAAGTTTCTTAAGGTTGGGACGACCAAAGAAGCGATTACTACTAATGGATTTTACTTAATTAATACCACAGACCTAAAAATATATACATGTAGGCTTCGGAACAAAAAACCGTAGTAGGGAAAAACATAACACTATATTTTAAATTTTTGAGTCTATTATATTTTTTGGTCTTAGTTAATTAATACCTTCAACTGACTTTTCACTTGCTTTAATTTTTACGCATAAAATATTTTTTGTACAAAAATTACAAAGGCTGAATCAAAGTAAATTCTACTAAAGGTCTTTGACCCGTATGGTCACACTTGCTTATAAAATAAAAATAGTCATTCGCTACTTTACTTAAAAAAAACTCTCATACCCCAGTTCCCATGTTGACCACGTAGGTACTTTAGTACTACAAAAGATTTCAATATATTAACCGTTTTACTCCATATATGTACTATCTAACGAGTACTTCCAATCAAACGAATTAATCCAATAGTAGTATACTAGCTAGCCTAACCGACCGATCCTAACAAGTTTACGAGAGTGTCGTCCGTAGCTACCTACAGCCTAGAGCTCTCAACGAGTGTCTAGACTCTAGACAAAACAATGTCCCTACTTATTGTTTGAAATGACCTCATTCACTCATGCCATTTATCCTACTAATATTATAAATGTAAAAGTTTGTAAAGATGTTTGGATGTTTGGATATTTGGATGTTTGTCCCTCCTTCACGCTCTAACCATTGAACGGATTAATCTGAAACTTGGTACACAGATAGTTTGCATCCAGGAATAGGACATAGGATAGATTTTATCCCGATTATAGGTTCCCTTGGAATTCAATATTTTTCGTCGTCTAGTAAGTTATAAGATCTAGCACCGCGGACGCGAGAATCTAGCCACTTAGTGTCTTTGAATGAGTTCATAAGCTAAATTCTAATTTAGGAACAATGCATGAATAATATAGTCCCGGTTGTAAATAGTTACAGAACATAAAATTAACTAAAAATAATAATTATTATTATGTTAATAACGCATTGTTTGTTTTGATAACATTTTAAAGACGGGGTAAAATCATTTTGCCTCATAGGTCACAGAAGTAAAGATATTCAAAAGAAATCACTGTTATAGATAAAGTTAATTACCTTTTTCTCCTAAAACAATGCAAGTCGATCTATTTACATGTAGTAAACGTGTCTGTGATACTTCTCAACAAGAAGAAACTATTATTTTATTTCCAATTGTCATACATCTCTGACGGGAGATGTAATCCCTCCTTCAAATCCCAAAGGGATTCACCAAATCCCGCATAAAGGCCCAAATAAAAATGTAGGGTAACCGAAACATTCATCAGTTGAACTCATCCAACATTCACAGAATAAATAAATTGGACTAACATTTTAACAACATTGAATGAATAACTATCCCATTAACGAAAGTAGTATTTCAATTTTAAAGCGAGGTTGGAATACAATATGTTTTCCTGTATTCGCTAACGAAAAGAATTATGCAGCAGAACTGAACTATGCATTTGCAATAATAACCGAACACGAACTATATTAAAATCTGGCTCGTGACTTACTAATCGGTACTAACAAATTATTTTTAACTACAGGAGCTGCTTTTTGGTCAAATTTCGACCGTTGCTTATTATGTCAAACAATGTACTACAGGTAGAGACTTTTACTATATTCCTGATTGATATGTGTCAACATCACCGATGACTATTTGTCGCGGTTAACCATCGCGTTACCTATCAGTGATTAAATGCAGTATGGTAGTGTGCGTTTTCTATAATTTCCTATGTGAAATATATCAAAGACAAATATTATAGCTAGCATAGCGTTTTGCATTTCTTTTCACTAGTAATTTTTTTAACTATGTCATACTCATATTATGTGCTTTAGTTATTCTTAAAAAGGTACCCAAAGCCACGGTATTCCATAGGTATACAGCAATCTGCTGGCTTAAGGCTAAACAGCAACGCATCGGTGACCCTAATCACAAAATCGTTGGGTCGTCATTAAAACCCCGAATACTTCAACAGGATTTCTACTGAGCTATAGGATCAGCTAAAGAACAAAGATCAAACAAATCAAAAATTATTACCATTTATAATCTAAATACACTCGTATCTATCGAATTATACCTATTACGCATCATAATTCCCTGGATATGATTTAATGATAACGCATCAAAGAGTTACCAATGGTAATACGAACTCATTTATTCCCAGTAGTATTATATTTAGCCCAATTCGTAGTAATAACATAATTGTTGGGTAGTACGTCCCTGGGCTATACTAAGTAATCGAGGTTTCATGACCTGACATAAATTACTGGAGAAATGGAAATACGATTTATCAAAACATATTGTAGAACAATGCTGCTGCCTCATTAAAACCTGCGTTTACCACTCTTTATATTTATCTAGATGTTTTAGATTAAAAGAAGTAATTAATAAATTAATTTATATGAAAATAGTTTTTAATTAATAATCTATAGGCAATGCTCAAACTGCGCTGATACAGCTTCCATAAACTACCATTTTATGCCGAAAATAAAATGTTAGCCGGTTTTGAAAGATGTAACACTGACTTTTAATTTATTTCTACGTATTAGAAATTAGTCGAATTATAAAGATACTCATTTTGTTTAAAAAAAATACATTTCTGTGACAGATGAACCGTACGAAGGATGAAGTATCAGTAAAATCAGTTAATTGTTACCCTTTCAGATCAAAACTTTGTTAAGTATAATTATTAATGAACTTTGAAAAGATAACAGTTATCCAAATCAAACAAAATTTTTGTACTGCGTAACTGAGGTCTACGAAGCGCAAGCGTAGCACAGCGCGTAGCATAATGTGTCGTAGCGTGTCGCACGTAGAACATTGCTACGATATCAAAAAGTTATATCGCGCCGGCCGCAAGGGTAAAATTTCTTGTCAGAGTGAGAAGAGATTACCTTAACCTCACCAGTCTAATTTAGTTAAGTGTAAACTTGTCTGTAATACGAAATGGTTATGACTAAATATTTTCTTATATTATACACCACAAGCTATAAACATTAATATAATTAGAGGTCCCCACACTAACGAATTAAGAACAACTAATATTTCTACTAACATCTATCACTCTTTGACGACCCCGTAGCCTAGTTGGTAGTGACCCTGCCTGCGACGCGAGGGGTCCCGGGTTTGATTCCCGGCCGGGGCAGATAATATTTATGTGACAGATAAATGTTTGTTCTCGGGTCATGGGTGTTAGTGATGTGTTTTTTGTGTTGTCCGTGCCTCCCGCGACACAGGGAATCCTACTGCAGGGGTATGAGTGTGTTAGCGTTTTTATTATTATTACTAGCATGACCTATTAACCAATTAACAGTCCTCCCCTTAGTCCTACTCTATGTTTGTTACGATGTTCATGGGCGATTGGTAGCATTGTCAGCTCGTTTGCTATCTTAACAACATAAAAAAGCAAACTAACTTAGACATATAATGAGATTAAAGATTCCATACATCTTCGAGATGCAAATAAATAGAGAAAAATGTTCTCTTAAGCTGGTATCTGACGTAGGTGGGCGATAAATTAATTACTCATACGTGAAACTACGCATCACACTTCACGTGTAACTCGTGTATATTATGAGGTGATTCATGTACAGATTTTTATGTAATGAGAATGGCAAACAAGTTTGTAATACCATAATACCATTTACAAATTCTTTACTGCCCATGCATATCAATAACAAACATCGAATATCGAATACAACTATAAGAGTGACCGTTACTGATAAGCTGATAGGCGTTTAAAAAAAATTTTGTAATTTTTAATTCGTTAGTAAGGGTAACAAATACTAACGATTACTAACCGAACTATTAATATTTACTAACAGGTAACCTACACTAATAGTCCTAACATCCTCAGTGTCCTTATTAATGAATTAACAACTATTATAATTTCAGTAACAGTGGCATTAGAAGCTCCTTTTCTATTCTCAGTACATAGAAAATAAATAGAAAAAAAATAATAAAAACGTCACTCTCAAACTCGGAATCACAATTCAGAAAACTACCTACTAAAGAAATATTATACTTTTATATACTGTATCGTATGCAATGTTATCAAATATTTATCATAAAATGCGATGCGAGGTCGTTTTCATGATTACAAGCGCACAATACTTGTTCCACGTTCAGTATTAAAGTGTTTTTATATAATTTTTCGCTTAGTTCATATAAAGCGTGATGCTATCCGCGATGTGCCGCAGTGCGCCGACTTACAGATTTTCTTATTGTACTAGCGTTACTTAAATTTGCCATGTTACGGCAAATACATAATTCAGGCGCTTCGTGAAATACCTGCCTAGTCATTGGTGCCACTCCTTTGTGTTTCGAATATTTTAAAAGATTTCAAAGGGGTAAAGAATGATTTTAAATCCAGCTCGTCTTGAATTCTCCACGTTTACGTTGGTAAAGCTAAAATGTTTTACTAAAATATGTCTTTTGTATGCAGATCTTTCGACCTAGTTGCATAGATGGTGTTGAAGAGTAAAAAGTAAACAATGACTAACAATTTATAGCGTTTTTTTACATAAAATTTGTTATTACTTGACAAAAAACCCACCGAATGGTAAATAGCAATGTTATCTAAGATTGTGAGTTAAGAAGAAGCCTATTTACTCTTGAGTTATAGTCAAAAGTTTACATATGATATCTAAATTAGAATTCTATTTTAGTAGGCGTCGGTCAGTAGGTAGGCGTCATATTGAGTGCGGTCTAACTGCCAGACATGAGCAGCTTGAAGTAATCAGTTATTCAAATAGGTAATCGCGCATGATCAGCGATCCAAGTTTATAGTAAGTACTCGTAAGTAAATACGTTCATAGCCAGCATGAATTTCGTCAACAACACCAATAACCTAGTCCAATGGTACCGGAACGCTCTAAAATATACCTTATTTAACAAAACTCTCCGGCCGTTTATGACTGAAAGCCACACATGGAAAGATTTTGTAGATACATACATATTGCGAAATTATTTTAGCACCAAGTCGATAGAATTTAACAACCCGTTCATTCCCGATCCCATACGTAGGGTTACTATTATATATTTCCCAGGAGAACAATATTATAACCGTAAAGAGGGTATTACTGTCCTGGGTAATTCACGGTCTGTTGTGGTCATATTAGGCGGATAGCCGTATATTAGGCTTAATGTTCCTTTATGGAGTACTTAGGGATGTAATTCTAACCGCTACACTTCCTATTCGGTTAAAGTGTTACAATAATTCTGTACAAAGGTTGTATGTTAATTATTATTACGAAGCAAATCCTGAGATATATTCATAATATGTTTTCTATTAAACATATAAGTATTCAGTTTTTTATGTTAAAATAATGCTAAGCACCCATGAGTCATCAGACATACCGACTCAAAAAAGAAAGAAAGCAATTGTCCGGCAACTATATCATGTGTAATCATTTTAAAGTAGTTTAAAAAAAATTATAGCAAGCGGATTAATCTATACCATCATAAGTTAATCGTAAGATAAAATCCAATAAATAATTGTTCCATGTCATTTTTCAGGAATATGTAAAAACGTTTTCTATGTTACTTATTATTTGACGAGTATATGGCGCAACGGTTACCATGCCGAATCGGCGCTCGTTGGGTTCTGGGTTCGATTCCGAACGGGGCAGAAATTTAAAAGATGAATTTAATTTCTGTGCCCTAGGTGTGTATGTTGTCCATAGAAACAATTAGGAAAACCATTAGGAAACCATTACCACTGGGAATCTTACTATGGGGCAATGAATGTGTAGCCTTTCTTATAGGACTATAAAATTTCCACTGTCTACTTTCCCTCAACTTCTTCTTATCCTGTTACAGCTGGTGTAGAAGAAGAGTGTATAGACTGGGAAGGCAAGTCAGTTCCCCATGGGTTGCTGTACGTCCCCGGGCCGGGCGTGTGTTCCCTGTGTGTGTGCTACCACTCCGAGCCCATGTGGTGTAAGGCCATATACTGTGACCCGCCTTATGTGAGTATCAGGTTTAATAAGGTTAATCAAAGTTGTACATCTTAAATAAAGATTATTATATGTATTTTATTCAGAGTATTATTTGCAATATGTAGTTATTGGAATTTTAGTAGAGAAGAAACATAGGTATTGTCTATGGGCTTTTATATTAAGATTAAAGTAAATTCTACTGTTAATTCAGTTTTTCGCTTAGAAATCAGTTAAGAACATTATGTATCTTTCAGTAGGTATAAATACATTTTCTTCAAAGTCATACCACGCCAATTGCGCCGAATTATCAATTCGTTAATAAATTAATGGATACCTACGTCTTACCTCTATTACGTCTAAGATATTAATAAAATAGCTACCTATTAATAGAACGTAGTAATATATTTACCTAGTACTTACCTTAGTGGGTATCGTTAATATTCATCATATCTAATTGTCTACGACGTAGGCTTGTAGTGTGACGTCAAAGTAAATGAACTTTACTTCTTTTAATAATAATTTTCTTCATAAATCCGCACCGCATCGTAGCATGTGTGAGATTTCCCTTTTAATACGATGTTGTTTAGCCTTGGGCGACATGTCACAACGAGATTAGCGTCATTAGTATCATGGAGGTCGTACGTAGCTTAGTTTGCATATTATTTTCATGCCTACATACGTGTGGGTAGTCCTTAATAATGACACAGTATTTGCAAGAGTATTTTTGCACATATCAATTGGTACTGCATACCTCTAAATTCTCAATCGGTAGACGTTCTTAGCTACAGATTAATCTGGGTAATGTATAGACGAAGTAAAATTTAAAAATTTAACTTTTTTTCCACAGTTCTGCAAGAACTTCAAAGTTGGTGAACGTTGCTGCGAATTCGAGTGCTTGGATCCTCCCGGCGAAGACACACGCTACAGAGAGCGCCAACGACTCCGCGCGCTTATTTTGGCGGGAAATTCGTCAGCGCCGCACGAAGCGCCCTCTATGAAACTCAAAGCTGGCATTTCTTTGTTAGCTGTGGCTGTCGCTAGACTTGTGTGATCGGTTATGAAGTTCAGTGTTGCCAGTTCGCAGTCTGTTACTGCATGGTCCACGTGAGAGTATTGTTGTATGTAAAAGTATGCTGTGTTATGAGATAGAGGTTAAGATGCTACTGATTATAAAGGTACAAGATTCAGGTATCCAGGTAATTTCGCAAGGAACTGACAATGTTTACAGATGTTTTGAAAATAATCCCTGGTAGTGAATAGGAAGAGAAATTAAAATTGCATTTACTATGTATGCAATGTGTATAAAATTTAAAATGTACTACGTCCCAATTAACTTTTCAATGCCAAATATTACACCACTATACCTCTCGCTAAATACTCTAAAAGTAAGAATATTGTCTCTTTATATTTCACTCAGTCGCTAGTTCTAAGGTAATAATATTATTTATATTCTAATTATAAAATCTCAAAGTAATTGCGATGTTCAACTAAAATCGTCACAAAACCCAAAAATCGATAATCCCGAATTAGGTATAATACAAAATGTGATTTTAAGCAATTTTAATGCATAATCTACTCTAAATATTATTTCTGTCACATAAATTCTGTATTGATGCATAGTTTCTAATATTTATAATAATTTTATATTCTCATCATTCATCAAGTAAATAATTTTATCGATCTGTGATTTTCCCCAAGTTAATATCAATTTAAAAAGGCGGCAAATTGCTAGCCATAATTATAATTGTGGTATCCATACAAACCTTTATTATTTTTTGTAAAAGTAAAAATCTCCAAACATTGTTTACAATAACACTATTTAATTACATTTAGACATTGATCTGATTCATCCTCACCCGTGTACTTATTTTTAGGTCACAGATAATAATTAGATACGAATAACATTTCGGACCAATTTTATGTAACCGTGTAGCATCGTGGCGTCTTAATTTGTTCTTTTACTTCGGTGTTATATTACTGTGATCAGTGAAAAAATTATTATGCAATCCTCGCCACTTAGTTTGCTATTGTTGGGAAAAGTTTTTACAACGAGATAAAGATACACACGGAACACTACTCTTTGAGTCTTTGACGCCTATCACGCTAATGAAGTTTTAGGCGGGATTTTTTTTTTAATTTTCGATGTTGCCAGTGTTGCTAGGTCGTTAAATATATTAAAATAATGGGGAATTTACTTTTAAATGGGGACAATTTTAACTGTCATTAAGTTAAATGGAAAAACAAAAAAGCGTAAGTTACGCTTTAATATTTTTTCCTAAGCTTTAAAGTGAACTGAAGATCAGCACAACTAAATGGCGAGGAAAGTGCATCTGATGACTTATTATCGTTAGATAAGACCATTGCCAATGTTGCTATTGACTGAAACTGTAACACAGTGATGTCTGGTCAAACACCAAAATTCCCCAGCGTAGATTTATTAAGCCCTGTGCCTTAAAAGTGGGATCTAATCGTAGAAACGACCAGTAACTACCCGCGTTATTGACCCATTACTGTGAAAATGTACCTAATATTAACCACCTCAGTTTTTTTACTCTATGTTTTTTGCCTACATCAATGTTTAACCGTTTTTTTGTCCTATTCTTTGTGTCTTAATATTTAATGCGTTATGTAAAGTGACATTACAGATGTAATAGCTGAATTAAACAAATTACACTTCTAATACAATGTAGTTAGGCACATTTCGAAATTGTAGCTTTAAACTAACTCACGTCATATCATCAGCTATTAGGAAATACGTAGGGAAATACCAATCACATGGTAGAAAAATAGATAGTAGTATAACTAGTATGCTCAACAAGAGGATTAATAAAATAAATTATGAATAAGCTCAAGCGATAGAGCAATAAATTAAAGCTAGTTACCCTTAGAATCACGAATTTAAAAATTATTATGATGATAATAATATTGTATTGATAAGTTAGAAAATATTTTTATTCCGTTAGTCAAAACACGTCACACCCACACGCGATCATTCGTTTACTAACTCCCCGCGTTGATTACGATTAATCAATTTTAATAACGCGGTTAATAAATGTAACAAATAAAATTTGTAATTATAATTAGCATAAGTTACATTTAATTTTATATTTACTTTTACTTTACAATGTTCGACCAACTGACCAAGTATAAGTTTTATCTTTATTGCGATACCAGCTGGGTGTGAATGCTTCAGCTGATTTTATCCTAAACGACTGTAGCGCGAGCCACCATATCATACCATGTTAACATAATCTTACCTAGAATACGAAACTTTTGCGTGTCGCACGCCAATCAACGTTTTAATAAATTCCAACTAGCTTTCACAATAATGCGCGCACTCGTAGCTATATACGAAGCCTACGTAGTTACATATAAAACCAATTAATGACACATTTTCCCAATTAATTCAAATTATATGCAACCAGTTTTACATATACTGCAAAACTTTAAATTTTTAAACAAATCCTTCTAGAATAAATACATTTTAATTGAAAATCATAAGAAAGTTGGTAAAACCAAACATAATTAATGAATTGGACCTATACTTGAATTTTTTTCGGTAGAAATATTCCATTTAAAATTATAAAGAATTTTTCGATATAGCAACATTATGTTAAATCACTGGGATGGACTTTCTATGGAAAGAAATATTTAATGTACCTAGTTATAAATTAAGCTTAGTGGAAGAAAAATAAATTCATGCAATTTTTTTTACCTATTTGCTACTTACAGTAAAAAGACATGATGAGCATTATTGACCCAATTGAACCATAGAAAGGATTCCTACACTATGTACCCCCATTTCAACTATTCTTAATACTTTCGATGCACCCTGATTTTACAGTTAATGGTATGTGATAAAATGTCGGTTGTTATATTTTGCGTAATTAGGATCGACAGCTTTAACGATAGATTTAAGAAGCTAAGTTTTACATTTGAGAACAGGAGTTAAAATTAAAACAAAACATGAAAATTTCTTCTTTTGTTATGTAATTCGAAAATTAGTTGTATCTGTGGATAAGTTGAAAATGTAAAATGATATTTTTTGTATGAAATTCTTTAAACTCTTATGATATATGTATTTAAAATTAAAATGTATCAGCACATTTCAACCATTAATATCATAAACGTACCTTAAAACAGAATGACCTATGCCATTATATTATCCAATAAAATATTTATGTGGTCAAAGAATGATATTTTTTAAATTATTACAATTGTAAATATTTATTTATGCAATTAATTTTATTTAGCTCAAATAAATAGCCATAAAGAATGAAATTACTTTTGTTTTATTATGGACAATAAACCTATCCTATTCCAAATGAAAGCCTGTGGTTAAATAATTAATTATATTTTTTTTTACTGAAATAACCAACAGGAAGATACAAACCTTCTGATAAATTGGTCAATGTTATCCATGTGTTTCAGCTAACCATTAGGTGAGGCATTCAAGGGGAGAGGGAGAAGCACAAACACAGGGTAAAATTTAAAAGAAAATTGCCTAAAGTATTTCATTGAAAAATAAAAACAAAGTAATGTGATTTTTTTTTACCATATTGGAGCTAGAAGGAAAGTAATGTTTAACGAGAATGATCTATTGTGGGAGTAATGAGGTACATAATTTTTTACAAGGCACCGACTTCACTCCCCTAATATTAGCTAAGAAAGAAGAAATAAAAACAATCATAAGCTAATTCAATTGAGCCTCAGAAAGTTCTAAATGTGAGGTAAATAATATCTACATGTCTTAAAGAAGACTAATAATGAGACTAAAAGTCAATTTGTTACCCAGAACACCTAGGAGATGAATAAAAAATTGTTATAAATTGATTGAATTTATTAAATAAATTACAACTTACTCTATATTGGAATGTTTAGTAGCTACCATCGTAAACCTTTGTCATGTAAGTCTCGTTTTGCCTCCAAAATTTCTTCATGCAGCTCCTTAGCAGCCTCTTCGCAGTTATTGAATGTAAATACTCTGTACAGTACAATGAATACTGCGTATAATCCAAATAGAATAACAAAGAAGATAGGAGAGAGTAAGATCAGTGTCATATTCGACTCAATTACAGGATGCTTGACGTAGCCACCGACCAGGGAGTACCACACAGCAAAGGCTGCTGATATTACTGATATCCATTCCAATAGTTTTGTCATTATCTGAAAAATAAAACTAGTTATTATATTAGAACGTAATAACTATGGACTAAGGTGCAATTAGTGGAATTGGGATGCTAGCTGGATAACACCTAATTAAATTTTGGTCATGTTAAATTTAACAATAATTAAATATTGGTTACAAATATTTACCTGAGGTAATATTTAGCCCTTTGTAAAGTAAACAATAATCTTATTTTATTCTTTCGTAGTCTCTGAGTGACTAGTATATCCAACACATGTATTTTTTAATAATTTCGGCAATTTCCAGTTTAATTTCAATACAAAAACAAACACAAGTCCACACACCTATACAGAATGACGTGTGACAGTTTTGACAGCTTCGCTTTGGCAACACGGCAACTCTTATGTCAACTTGATTATTACGTTTAGAAAGTGAGAATGTTTTGTAATTTTTCATGTTAATATAGTTGTATAGGGATTATTAACATAATTCATTTCTTTGACGCACGTACATACAAAATATCGTTGCTAATTTTAAATTGCAAATATTCTAAATATTTTTTTTCTACATAAATCTGTTTGTTTTTAAAAAATATCATGGATAGTGACATGACACTGACAGTCAGGTGTCTGTCAGTTTCATTTCATTATCATTTTCCTACTTGACAGCAGAAAGAATCTTATCGTCTAACTGTATAGAACGATTTTAATATTATTTTTATTATTTTTATTATGATAAAGATATAAGCTTATTGAAACCCGTTAGCCCGTTACTGAAGAATTTTAAATTTAATCTTTGACCTATATGTTTTAAAATATCTAACTTTGTATCATTGCATTAGTTTCAAAATGAACGAGATAGACGACAAATTTTATTATGTTTACAGTTCCTCACTGGATCATAAAGTTGAGATAAAAATGTAAGTAGAAAATTCAATATTTTTGCAATATATTATCATTATGTAAACGTGTTACCGTACAAGCCCTTAAAACTTAGTTATTTGTGCTTTTAATCCAATTCAAACCTTAGATAAATTACTTCTATTTTTTGCATTTCTTGCTGCTATTATTATTCAGATACACTAACAAAGGAATTAAATTTCAGTTTAATTTGATTATGGAACCTGTTAAAAACCTCTTATCATTAGAGATGTTTTTTCGAATAGAAATGACACAAAAAAAAAACAATGAATTGGAAAAATAAAATATTTATTCTTCAATATATTATGCACCAATGAACACCATCAGGAAATTCTTTAGAAAGCAAAATGCGCCCAAATTCAATGAAATTTTTTTTGGGGGTTGGGACGAGTGCCAAGATGCATTTCCCAAAACCGCAACCTTCTAGAATTTTTAGTTTTCGAGATATTTTTTTTTTTATTTGATGTCAAACTACTGAAATTCCTATGCAAGAGCTAGACTGCTGCCAAAAGGGTAATGTATCGACCCAGGAAGCTATAATGTGTGCAGTAGTGTAAGTGTACACAATAAATTAATTTTTAAAATGAGACTATGTCACGGATGTCGCCGGAACCCCGCTTACGCGGGGTTCCTCCTTTCTCGTAAATTAAAACATTCCAACCTAACCTTACCCATTATCATTCCATATCAGCAGGTTTCGTTTCTTGTTATTGGCGGGGGGCTCCGCCCCCCGTCCCCCCTTTAGTTACCTCCTATTATTATATTTGACACTACACTAGCACTACAGGGCGAAGCCCCGGGCGGATCATTAGAGTCCAACACCCGACACTTCGCTTGAACCGACGTCACAAAGCGGAGACTCCATGATAGCCGTGGTATTCATCGTATATTCTTAAGCGCGATCACAAACGATGCTCTCAAACGCGAGTATATACGATGAATGACTAAATAACAGTAGCTGTCCGTTTTTGAAAACAAATTGACAGATCAGCCGTCAAAGTGACACTAAAAATCAAGATGGCGGCCGTATTTGACACGACAATGTCATGAAATTCATATCTCGTAAACTATTAATACTAGAAGGTTAGGACTTTGGTGATAATATTAGTAATAATATGCTCTACATAAAAAAAAATATTTCAAAAATCTTAAGTGCATTTTGTGTTCTAAAGACGAGCCCACCATCATATTGTGACATCTGTGTTGCAACATTTTTATTACCTACTGCTGAATTATGGAACATTCAAATCAGTTTCTCAATAAAAAAGCTTGCCTTGAATGAAGATTACTACATCAAAAGATTTCAAATATTGATCCATTTCTTGTAAACTTTTTGTGGTGTTATTACCCCACTATTTGCATCATGGATCACTAAATTACTTGATTCCGTACTTTTTTGCTATTTTCATCACTTGTATCAATCTCTTAGAGTGTAAAATCGAGTAACAATATTTTTATTTGACTGGAAAAACTGTAACAATAAATTTGCATGATGTTTCATTGTTTGTTATTTTAAGAAAATTGTTTTAAAATATCTCATTTCTTACTAAGTTTGATTTCTGGCGGCCAGAATTGACATTTATTTTTTGGCAAAGCATTTAATGAATTTTTTTACAGCCACATAAATTCCATTTTACTTTAATACTAGCCTCAATGTTATGAAAAAGCTCAAAGTTATAGTTATTATAAAAAATTGGTAATTTAGTTTAAAATTATATAATTTAGTTTACATATATTACACACATAAATAGCACACTCAGTAAATAGCCTACCTATTTATCTATTTCAGAGGTACGCTAGAAGGCAAGCGTACCAAACCAGAGTACGACAAACTCCTCTCCGATCCCATGCTCAAGTTTTCGGGGCTGTATCAAGAAGGTTGCTCCGACTTGTACGTCACTTGCCAAGTGTTGTGTGATGGAGTGCCTCTGGCGTTGCCTGTTATGACGTCTTACAAGGCATTTACTAATAGATGGAAGTGAGTTTGTACTTTTTATACCTAAGCATAAATATTTAATATACTTTCCCTATATACTCCTCCATTTTAAAGCACCTTTACGAAATGGGGGTTGTAAAAAAACATGTACGTCAGTGAACAAGTGCCCGTATATTGATGATTTCTACATATGTATAAAACATGTGAAGCTACATTAGGGTCTGTCTTATGTGAATAGGTAAACTATGAATAATATGATTTAGATTTTTTTTTTGGATAATCTATACAGAACACTAAGTAAAGGTTCTTATAAGGCTAAAAACCTTAAGTATAATCTTTCTTATCAAAGCATTATTAATACTAGAAATACTACCCGTAATCTTCTATATAATCTAGTTTGTAATATATTACAATAACATCAATCTTTAGATTACACTCAAGGCTATAAATTGGTTGTCATTTCAGCTGGAATGAATGGGTGACCCTGCCGGTGTACTTCAGTGATCTACCACGCAATGCGATACTGGCGATGACCATCTATGATTGTGCTGGTCCAGGGAAAGTGATGGTGGTTGGTGGTACCACCATTTCGCTGTTTGGGAAACATGGAATGCTGAGACAGGTAGGCTTTATTAATTAATAATCAATGTTACACAATTTTTTTTCATTACGGCGGGAAAATGTTACACTTAGGGAGCAATTTGTAAAGTTTCTCGACCCTCCTTCCCCCTCATGTAACGCTCCATAACGCTTTTCTGTACTCCTCTCCCCCTGACTAAATGTTACGTAACACTCAAATGACCATTCAAGTATTACGTAATGCAATTTGTATTGTAAAATGAAATGCGTTACAAAAAGGAGGGGACTCGAACAAGGCGTTATGTAACATTGTTTTATTTTATAATTAAAAAAAATAAGGAAATGTAATTTTCCTAAGTCGGTAAAATGGCAACATTTTTCGATGTCAAATGTAAAATATGTGTAACATAACGTTTAGGGGGTGTACAGGAAAATGTTATGGCATGTTGAATGAGGAAAAAAAATTTAATCCTTGAATGCTCCTTCAATAGAATACTACGAAGTCCAGTGACTTATAAGTTCCTTATTAGATAAGTGATTATAGGTCCCTATTCATTGTATACTAATATAAAGGCAAGACCAAGGTGCTGATAATATTAACACAAGGGCAGTCTTCATGGCAATTACAAAGAAAATGTTTAGTATAACATCAATGAATGTGACTGTTGTACTTATCTATGTGATTCAAACAGTTAATTTCAGTGCAGACAGGTATTTTGTTGTAGTTTTAAAATGTAACTGTTTTTCTGGATAATATGTATCCTATGACCATCCTGATTATGTTAGTAACTAATAAACAAAGTTTCATCGAATTCGGTTCAATGGATCTGACAAACAGACAGAAAAACAATTACGAATAATTTTCATATACCTTCCCCCTTCATAAATTGTGTTGGTCTTTATATTGATAACTATTCCACTATTATATTATTATAACTATTCCAATAATTTAACGTCTTTATACAAAAAAATCCAATTAAAAGTCTTTCCTTTCTACCTAATAAAAATTACAAAAATTTCCAATTGTCGTTTTAAAAGCAATAGCAAAATTTACCTCAAATACAGTTCTATCTCTTCTAAAAAACCTTGTGAATTGATCAAATTTATCAATTCGAAGGTTCACTACACACGAATTAAGGCCGTAACTAAATTATGCATGTTATTTACTTTCATTTAATTAACATCCCACTGACCCCGGCTGTAGGTCAAATAAGTAAATACAAAGTTGTAAACCATAATCTTGCAATTTTATAACAACTTATTTATTATATTATTAAATACTAACAACAGTTCATACAGTGTTATTTATATCTAAATGTTTATTGCTTGGAAACAACCATTCGTCCGTTCAGTACCCTCTGTTTCTTGACGACTACTCTGTGCTCACGTAGAGATATAAACACTTTAAACAAATTGATTCAAATATTATTAGTTGATGCGAAAACTGGTTCTTAATTCAAATGTTATTAGTTTGTCCCAAGACTGGTTCTAGTGGCATTTTTGTGCGGTTTAGTTTCGGTCGAGTGTAGTGGGATTAGGTTAGATTTCAAGTGTAATTTGTACGATTATTTATTCGTGTTATTAATTAGTTGTTTGTGAACTTAAAAAATTATTACTCAATAAATGCGAGTACCATGTTACGTATTGATAAAAAACGTGTTAAAAATTAGTTATTGGATTGAAAATGTTATCTTTTTATGACAAGGTTAAGGTACTGTGCATTTAATTCGTTTATCTCTGAAGGTGGAGGATACTATGTTGTTTTTCATTTTAATTTATAAAAAGGTCACCTAACAAAAATCATCTTTTTTCGGCGTAAATGTCATATGGTACTGAACCCTTCAAATGTGACCCAGGCTTGTATTGAACAGGTTTCTTAATACGTAAACAACGACATTAATAAAAAAAAGATAATATTTCACCTTTATAAGTTGTTATTGGTTGCCAGTCTGTTTCTATTTATGTAAGTTGAAAGTGGTCCTAAAATCAAGGTGTATGACAGGTTTTATCGTCTGCTTTCATTGAATTAAATTAGACTAAAATATAACTTGAAAATCTTGTATTTAAAATCTGACGAAAAATCAGTTTAGTATTCATCTTTGTTTTAAAAACATAACAACACGGTACCGGATTCGAATACAATTTTAATTTGAGTGTAAAACAATAAATTAGAAGTGATTTTAACTGTGATATGATTAAGATTTGATTATGGGGTCGTCAGTGAGTACGTTAGGAGTGTACAAAGTGTTATATTTGTACGTGGTTGGTCGGCTGCGAAGAGCCCAGTTCGGCTTTAATCGATTCCGGAAAAGGATGACACGATCTTCTGTACGTACTCAGTTATTATTCTTTGTATAAAACTATATTTTATAAAAAAAAATTAATTATTATTTTTCCTTAGGTAAAGGATTAAACTTAATCCTATTTGTATGTAATAGCCTCATACTATGATACGCTTTGTTGTGTGGACAACATACCCAGGCTGAACAGAAATTTAAATTTATTATTTTTAAAGTTCTACAATAATAATAATCGAACTTAGCACCTATTGAACCGCGGTCCGGCATTCTAACCATTGCGCCTATGGGTGATTGTATACCTAAAACATTTTAGTTTGCATGTAAACTACAAATTTAACGTCACAAAATTTGTAATATACCTCTCCTTGTCATACGTCACAGTTTGACGTCACACTTCTTTCGTGTGACGTAACGTCTAGATAGCTCCCTTTGATGAAATAAACACTTGTATGGTCTTCCCCAGGGTATGTTCGATCTCCGCGTGTGGCCTGGCGTGGAAGGCAGCGAGCGGACTCCAGGCAAGGCGCCAGACCGCGGCAAGGAACAGATGCAGCGGTTGGCGAAACTAGCAAAGAAACACAGGAATGGACACATACCTAAGGTATGTGTTGCTATCGGTAATCTCGCGCTGATGATTGTAGCTTTGTAACAGTGAAGTGCACCGTAAGGAGTACGATATAAAGCCCATATTTCAATGGTTTTGTGTGTGTTTTATTGAGGAGTAGATAATGTCGAGTTAGTGTAGTATGCTGAAATATTATGTGCTTCAAGATTTTTTAACCCTTTTCACGATCATACGTAGCGTTTCTTTTCCAAAAAAAAAAATTTAATCCAAATTTTTATAGTCAAAATTATGTGGTACCTAATGTCTGTCACTCCTTTACTCCAGGTAGGTAAACTTATCCCGGAAAACTGCACCGGAAATATTACCCCAGCATAAATAGGACAGCGTATGCAATTCCTTATCTAATTTATGATCATAAATATTATTGCCAGCGCGTACATTATTTGCTTCTTGTTTTACGTAGGGCTGACGATCGGGTGACGTCACTCTGTCGCTAGATAGTTCTCGGTGTTTCGATTTATAAAATAGTTAATATTGATGATGTATGTGGCACGATGGAAACATGACGGATCGTCGTTAAAAAGGTTCAACGCACGAACGTCGGTTTTTTCGTCATCTTCTCCATAGCAACAAACATTTGGCAAATGGCGCGAGTTAAAATTAATACCTTACTTATGCTATGTGTCATCGATGCCAATATGTAAAAATAATTTATTAATATGTTGTAATTCAGTATGTATATTTGCTGATGATGATATATTTTAGTAGTATTTTTTGCTGACGTCAGGTCGACTGGCTGGACCGGCTGACGTTCAGAGAGATCGAGATGATCAACGAGAAGGAGAAACGCAGCTCCGACTACATGTATCTCATGATCGAGTTCCCCACCGTGCATATTGACGGCACCAACGTGAGTCGATCGTCATCTTCAATTGCTGATGATGACTGTTTATCATAGTTATATGTTTGTGTGTAATGCTGTTGATGTGTAAATAAATAGATAAATAAATCATAGTTGATTAGCGATTGTTAGGAAGTGATGGCTTTGTGCGTAGTGCGTGCGTGCGTGCATACGTGCGTGCAATGAATACGTATATGTGTGTGATTATGAGTGACATTCCGTAGATTTTGTAACAAAAGAGAGACTCATGTAAAAAGCTTTAAATATTCTATTCATATTCTATGAAAAAATATGAAAATATGTGTAGATTATATGTATGAAATACTTGGTTCATAGTAATAAAGGGTTTGGTTTTCAGCACGCAGTTGTGTACTACGAACAGGACGGAGATGAAATGTACCAGTTCCGCGCACAGGCCGAGATAGTGACTGTACCCGACTATGAAATATTACAGGTAATAACACAGTCATTTGTATAGGTATGGCTGTACAGATATTATTGGGTATTGGTATTAGGTTTACAATTGAATCGATAGGTGGTGCTTTTGTCGACTCGTCTGTAGTGCCTGAGTTTGAATCAGCACGCACATGTAACTTAAAGTTACTTGTATATTAGACACTAATTATCACTTGCGTCGGTGAAGGAAAACGTTAGAAACACTTGCGAGCTTCTATTAGGTTGTCAAAGGTGTGTAAAGTATGTAAGAGTGTATTGTGGACTATGGCATGTACCGCTCACATTGAGTGGACACTCGAGCCCATCGGTGGGGGAATGATGTCCAGTTATGAACAATTTTGTTTTGCGATCGCTCACACTGTGACAGGGTACTCAAGCCCATCAGTGGGGGAGTCAT
>LGAG01000460.1:169641-182074 GCA_001278395.1 Lerema accius
CTATCAAATTGTACTCTAATAACAATTATAAGTTACTATTAAAATTTATTCATATTTACTAATGGTTTATCATATAAATCCCAGTTATGTTAAATTGTTAATAATGTATATAATAAGATATATTTGTAATTTTCTACTGTGATATTTTATGTATTGGTGAAATAAAATATTTTTCTAATATAAAACTTTGTTTTATTTACAATACTTATAAATTTATGAGTATGAGTAACAGGCAATATTTTCGGTGTCATTATAAGCAATCATAACTTATGATAAGCTTTTTAAATTGTAATACAAATAAAATAAACTTTCAGTCAAATTTTCACATTAATTAAATTAGATAGCATACACAGAACAATGTGTTCTGTCTGTTATGTAAAAATTCATAGAATGAATACTTGAGTACTTTTTAAAAGAGCTCATATAACCAGGATTGGCTAATAAAAATATCAACACATCTTCATATTTACGATCTATTTCAAGTATTAGCAGCCATCAAGTCACTTCCACTAGCAACGCAGTCACTGGCGATGTATATCTTGCTGCCTGTCATAGTTTGTACAACATCACATGCTGCGATCTCAGCATATGTTACTCCACCGATTACATATACTAACACTGATTTGGGTTTTAAAGGGAACCCGACCGTCTTGTGGTCACTCTTGAGGACCTTCAATAAAGATTTCGCATCCCTATAAGCATTATCCAAATCCAAATGCTTTAAATTTGATGCCTTTTCGCTTATTTCACTCTTGAATTTCTCAATTACAGCACCACCAACTTTGAATTCTGATAATGCTGTCAATTTTGTCAAGACTTCAAAGAGTGATTCTGATGTAAGGAAAGCATTACACATCACAGCTATCAGTGGGATATATCCTCCATTAAATACGTAACTAGGTGATTTTCCAGTTTCTGTATGTGACGGCAATTGTTTCAACTTATTGGCTGTAGCTTGGAAATTTGTCTGCCATTTAGGCAACCTCTCACTCAAAGTGCCAAGGTTTGAAATATTTAAAGATAGCTTAGGACTAGATGGCTGGATAAGCAAACCAGCATTTATTAAATTATTAAAAACATACAAAAAGTTGTAACCAAAGGCTAATAAATATTTACTAACTAATGAGTTGTATTCATCGTAACTTAAACCCTGTGTTAAACTTAATAGGCACATGAGCCGTAGACTATTATAAATGTGTATGTCTGTCCCAAAATTCTCATCTATGTATGTGAAATTGCCTTTTTTATTTCTGTTATTCAGCATTTCACTCTCGGCAAGAGTAACATTCTCAAACTTATTATTCATCTCAGATATAATAGTCTCACATGCCAACACATGGTTGACAAGATTCTGTTTGAACATTGAAATTTGTTGGAGTTTATTTGCAACAAAATGCTTCATTTCTTGTATTCCGAGGGCTTTTATATCTTCATTCTTTAAAAGTTTTGCTTTTGAGCTCAATACACTTAGCACTTCAGAGAAATGCCTGTGTTTGATTTCCCCATATAAACTATCTAACGAGCTGTCTAGAGTCATAACAGTATTTTTGGTGGGCTTCTCATCTTCTGGCACTAACATCAACTTTCCCTTTTTAATTTTTGCTTCTTTAACATTTAAATCTAAGTGTCCACACTTGATATTAAATATTTCATTAAGTAATCCACTGTATGTAGCCGGAGTTAGCAAACTAGATGCATAATCTTGATTTCTGTCAATTATAATCAACCCTCCAATATCTGATGCCTGTGTAGTAACAAAATCTCTAGCATATGCTTCTTTTTGTATCTCTAAAATATCTAACACACTAGCTGACAACTTCCCAACTGATAGTATTGCTTTTGGTTGCCCAGTTATATGAAATAAACTCCATAGAGACATAGATATACTGGAAAGTAATGAGTGGTTGTGTTCTACATAAAGCTGCTTGAACAAAAATGGTAATTCTAGGCTCAATATCTGCTCATCTAAACTCATTAACTCCCAAGCAAAGGAATAAAGGTTCACAATTCCATGTAACCCTCTGTTTTCAAGCAAAGAGTCATAGTGGTGTAAAACTTTAGGTACTATTATGATATTAAAATTGTTTCCATCTGCTAGTGCTGAGTTTTGGCTGAGAATGGACAAAATATGGTCGAGAACACATTTATATTTCTGGATACAAGCTGAGATGAAGTATGTCCTTACAGTATTAACTGTAGCACCCAACTGGGGGTCCATCTTATATATCTTGTCAATACCATTGTTTCTGTAATAATACACAAAGAAATATTATTCATTTAAAATGTATTTTTTGAGATTATTGGGACCTTTCATAAATTACAATGCCTTACCTGAGCCAATTTATACCACATATCCTCTCTAAAGGTTTTATTAGGGCAGGCTCTATAATCAAATCACTCTTGGTGCCGCATTGAGAAAGGATATTCTGCAATTTGTGCTGAGAAATAAGACTTAAAGATGCCAACTTTGCAGATAGTGGAGCATCCATGTTTATTATAACATTAACTATATTTTTAACCGGGAAATCGGTTTCGTATTGTAATGGTAAACACCATACGAGCCTTGATTATATGATTGTATTTTTTAAACAAAGCACAAATGTTTTCTGCAAGTAAAGTATTGAAAATACCAATAACAAAATGATTGAATAAAATGTCAGAATAAAACGGCATTTTGGATGTGACTTTGACAGCCTGCCTGTCATGTTGTCGTTTTCAATAGAAGCTTATCCGTTTTTGGACACAATTATTTAGAACCGTAGAGTTATACAATGAACAAATTAATGAATTTTGATGTTTACCGTTAAAATATGTTAATTTTAAGTATTTCAATATGGAACTAATAAGTTATAATATTCTGTAAATTCGTTCATCTAATATAAATGAACATGAAACAACAAGTTTTTCATTCCGTTTCACGTGAACTTCATAATACGACATTGTTGTCTAGGTGACATAAGGGGCCTTGACTCATGTTTCCGGTCATGCGTCGTTGTCGGATTCGCCACTTCCTCCCCTCTCCGCCTCTTCGCCGCGGAGGATATCGCTCGTCCGTCTGAATTTAATCGAAAAATTGTGAAATGGCTGCGAGATTAATAAGGAAAATTGTAAGTTCGTAGATCAGTGTAAAAAATACAATTTATGTTGCATTGCATGCACATCCCACCCTTCTTAACCCTCGCAGGCTGCTAGCTAATTTCTTTTGCCATCCAAAAATAGCCCTATAGTTATGTCGAAGAATTACATAAAAGCGCTTTTGAAGCCTTTTCGTGAGAGTAAAGTCGTGGAAAGCGTGCTGAAACTGTTCGAGTCGGGGTCGAATAGTCGCGTCGTTGGGGTCGAGGGCGTGAAAAATGAGGTTAACATGATTTTTTTCTTTATTTCCCTGTGTTAAGTGAGCGGAGGTTATAAGAAGGTATTTTGTGGTTGTTAGGTGCCGGCGGGCAGGTCGGGGGCGGCGCAGTACAGCTCGGGGGTGCGCCGGGTGACACTGATCCCGGGACACGGCATCGGGCCCGAGATCACGGTGGCCGTGCAGAAAATATTCGAAGCTGCCAAAGTGCCCATCGAATGGGACGAAGTGGACGTCACAGCTGTTCGGGTAAGTCCCGCTTTGTTTTTTTTTTATTAATTTAGAGACCTTAAATGTTATAAACTTGTGTTTTATTTATTACAGTAATTCAATTTATTTATTCAGCTCCTTGTTTTTGTTAATTACTTTTTCGTTTATTAATTTTAATTGGCCTCTTATTTAAAGAAAATTATTAACATTCCTAATATTATTGACTTCCTGAGGAAGTCCTTCAATTTAATCTTTATTTAGGCAATGTAGAAGGCTGTGCATAAAAAATAAGTTAATCCAACACAGCATATCTCTTTAACTTGTATTTAAAATAATTATAAATGAAAATCATACTCTAAGTTACATTAAATATGTTCAAATAAAAATCTGATGTTATAGATCTTTTGTTATAGTTAAGTTATTGTATTATGCTAATTGCATATTTAACACTCTGATATCATGTTTTAGTCTTTCAATTTGATATTCACTGCACAGTGCACACCAAAATATTCTTGAACATTATTTTCCTGTTCACTGGTTAGTTTTGTCAGTGACTTTAACTTTACGAATTGTATGTATATTATTAAAATAACAGGAAAATTACGAATCAGTTCTTTCATCTAAGTCTTAAATTAAAACTTTAGACATGATTACAGTAGTTAATATTATCATAAACTTAGAAATTATCTTAATTTGAATTAATTATATTATTATAGTTAACAGACAGCTTGAACCTTACCTAATTAATTACTAGTGATGTCTCTTTATTAATAGCACAACTTAATGCACTAAATTAAATACCTATTTCACATAAACTCAACTTCAACTTTATATTCATAGTCATAAAAATGTTTTTTGTTTGCTTAGTTCTGTCAATTTCCTAATACTACTAAATATTAACTATAGCATTATTTTGTAGGGTCCAGATGGCAAGTTCGGAATTCCACAGAAAGCCATAGACTCGGTGAATGCTAACAAGATCGGCTTAAAGGGTCCTTTGATGACTCCAGTTGGCAAGGGGTACCGGTCACTCAATCTGGCCCTCAGGAAGGAATTCGATCTATATGCTAACGTCAGGCCTTGCAAAAGCTTAGATGGGTAAGTCTCATATCAAGTTATATTGTACATTTTATAATTAAAATATTAGTGAATCTCTGTAACAGCAATTAAGGAAAATTTCCAAGGGTTTTAATTACTTTTTAAATTATATAAAGAAAGTCTAGCTATGCTTTGGGTTGCTAAGATTGAAGCAAAAGCGGTCGAAAAAAGCCATTTAAAAAATAATAATAATAAGCCCTAGTTGAAATTCAATAAACATAATAATCACTCCACTTATACAATTAAATCTCCCATAATATAGAACAAGTAGATTTAATTTATGGAAATGTACAATAACTTCTATACTCTGTCTTAGGAAATTCCCAAATTCCTCTACTCACTTAGCATCAATTGTTTATACAGGTGTCACATGATATGACTTGAGTTGTCTCCAATAATTGTCTTCAATGTTGACTAGAACATCTAGATCACTTTGTTTTAATTATGTACATTGTTGAAGGTCCTCTTGATTTAAACCTTGTCTTATAATGTTTTCCGTGACCTCAATTAATTTATGGAGCATTCTAAGGTACAGGCATTCCTTAATAGAAGAAAGTAAGAGCATCTAAGACTTGTTATGGCTTGGTTGTAGACTATGATGTTATAGCATACATTCTAAGGCAAGATATGACAATGTATAGGCCGGTTTTTTTCATTTGTCTGTCTTATTTAGAAAATATTCATTTTCAAAACACTTTTTGTAAGTATTTAAAAGCATATGTGATATAGAAGTGATTAAATCACTTGGACATCACTGGAAAACAGTGAGTAACATGAAAATTTGTGATTTCCGTTACAAGGTTTATATAAAACTTCGTGTTAAATAGGGCGAGTTAAAAAAATTGACTGTCAAAGCCTTTATTCAGGTCATAAAAATGTCGTAGGTACTTATTGTCTATCTATAATGGAGTTATTTGTATATTACTATTAAAGAAAAATATCTTTATTGAAGATTTATTGTAGTACAAGAATAAATTGTGATTTATTTAATCTATGTTAACACCTTGTATCACCTGATACTGCGTTGGAATTTTATTTTGGATCAACTTGTTTAATCTAGATTATTAGGAATGCAACGATAGTGTCCGATATTGTCTATAATCCCCCAATCGGTCATGTTTCGTGATTCTGATAGTACTTTACGTAATTTGATTTCGTGTGTCACATGACTGATAGAATCGAACAAGTAATTTATCGTTTAGCAACATAATTACAACATTTTACGTGACTAGTATTGTAAGGTGATAATCCAGTGCTACTTAATTATTAACATCAATTTTGTCCTTAATTCCTACCTATATTTTGTCCCTGTTTGCCTAGCCGAGCATAAACGAGTGTAGTTTAACTACTCTCTGTTTTGATGGCGTAAAAAAATTTAAGCCTTTATTTCGACTATGTGGAACCATCGGTCAGAAAACGGAAATTTCTCCCATCTTATTCCATGCAAATGTCAAACATATTAGATCTCCTAATTTTGCCATTTCTTCTCCTCAATAATAAAGCACTTTTATAAAACTGCGTGGGTGAAAAGGCAAGTGTAGAAGTGCAAAATTCATTTGTTGCAAGTTGCAAACATCTATGTGATTAGATAATTTGGAATTTTAATTTCACATTCAACCAAGGAAATATTTCTTCCGTCATTTTTGTTAGTTGGTATCTAATCCATTAATGTCTATTCCATTGGCGATGCTGTTTGCTTTCCATTTCTTGGTTTGACTGGTCAACAATTAGGTCTTTTAAGTCTTTGCCAAGTAACCAGTACTTTATTCTTAACATGGAATGTTAGGAATTTAACTCCAAATACTTAAGTACGTACATAAAATATGTCGCGTGCAAAATACGGTTATATCATCGATAGTGCGTATCTTGACCGCGCGTGACGAAGCGGCGAGACGTGATAAAAATGATAACTAAATCATCGTTTACAATCAATGCCAATGTCATTGCTCACGATCTTTATAAGAGAACTTTATCTTAATACTGATTCCCGCAACCTCCGTAGATATTTACGACGAAGTTCTAGGTACCTACATTAGAAAATTTATTACGAGCATTTACTGAAACGAATTAAGTAGAGATGAAAATTGTTACGGTTTTAAAACATACATACGTATATTAAGTCGTTCGAAATATAGATTTATTTTAACGGTAAAATGGTAATTTATATCTCCCTTATGTAGCCTTACTTAAATATGTCGTTCTACCCACAGTAGTACATATTTAAATTAGGTACTTGTTACATAGTCGAGAAGCCACCTTATTGTATAATCGATGACAAGTACATTTTGTATTATGTAAGTACGCAGGGGCGAGGCGAGGACATCAAAACCTGTAAAACTGACGATAAAATGTGATAAATGGACATCAAATGTTATACCAATGAATACCGGTTAGAATAACATATAACATAGTAGATATAACTTACATTTGCCGAAGTAATTCAAACTGAAGTGTCAGAAAACGATTGGTTAATAGACTACTAACTTTTATTAGTACGTACTTAAAAATGCTGCTCTAGTTACGACGCACATACACCTAGAATTTTAGGCTACAAAAATCTTATTTATATGTAAAATTTCTTAAAATAAATAATCTTATTTCTTTGCTACAAATGAAAAATATAACTCAAAGGCATTTACCTTGAAAGTTGCTTATCTTGAAGCAAGAAAAAAGATGACAATTCCATTCTTTTCTTTCATTTTATGATATATTTAATGACTTTTACAATCACGATTTGCGATTACCTTCCTAGTTGAGTGAAATAAACGGTGATTTATATCACATTGTTTGAAATTTGTTACAAGTTATATTTACTTAGGAGTGACAGGTATTAATAAATTAGTGTTTCAGTACTCTAAAAGAATTCTTTAGGGTTAATATTGAAAGTCATTTTCAAAGGTTTGTTTTAAGAGATCAGTGACGTAGCTAGCTACCTAGGTAACCAGGGGCTCTGGTGCAAAAAATTAACTGGGGTCCCAACTAATGCAATAGAAAAATTAAAGGGCAATTTTTATTATTATTAAAGTTGGATTGTTGCACTGGTTTATTTATATTTCGAAAGTGGGTCAATTTTTCAATAGTTCAATTTATAGTGTGTTGGTCAGGTTTCTGGGACCCCCTGAGGTTAGGGGTCCCGGTGCACTGCTCCGCCTTGCCCGCCGATAGTTACGATATAAATAAAAGACAGACGGCATCACTTTTATTTTTTTCATTAATTTAAAAAAATATTTAGAAGTATACAGAAATTTATTTTAAAATTAAATTATTGTTTATTCTTTAATTTTTTTTGTTTGTGTCTGTCTTATTTTTAAAAGACACTGTAAGATTGTTTACTTTTTAAATCACGACGAAAAAAACGAGGTATACCTTGCTTTACTTTTACAAAACTATGTATACTGTAACACACATGCGTTCCAGCATCAAGACGCTATACGACAGCGTGGACGTGGTGACGATCAGAGAGAACACGGAGGGCGAGTACTCGGGCATCGAGCACGAGATCGTGGACGGCGTGGTGCAGTCCATCAAGCTGATCACCGAGGAGGCCAGCAAGCGTGTCGCCGAGTTCGCCTTCCAGTTCGCCAGGGACAACAAGAGGAAGAAGGTCACCGCTGTGCACAAGGCCAATATCATGTGAGTATTAGCAGCCACGGATGTAGCTAAGGGCTTTTTGGACTTCAACCCAGGGTCCCATATATATAAAGGCCCTAAGACCCTAGGCCCCATTAAAAATCAAAAATTATCATTAAAATCGGTTAAAGAGTAGATACACTGTACTGTTCAAAAATAAATTTTTGTCAGCCAATTTTTTTTCTGATACTTATACACTACATTACAATAGAAATTTGTAGAACGATATGGACTGTACAACTAAAGAAAACTACATAAATACGCTTAAAAACATTCCCTTCTTTCTAGCACAGTCGGGTAAAACGGATATACATAATTATAGTTAAAAATTATTATAATTAATTAGTTCTAAATTACGATTACAGAGCAAACAAAAGATTTGCCACGCTAATCTTGTCATAAATTAAGTAATCTATTCAAAGACGAAGACTAAATGAACTATAAATATTCATACATTCGATAAATAGATCTTCACGCCTGTTAGTTAGAAGCGAAGTAGCAATTTGTTCAATTTGCATTGTAGCAATATGATGGCCATATGAGAGTGGCCGATGTATCTATTACACTAACGAGGTGTCGTCTGACGGCTGTAATATGAACTGGATGACTCCAGTGAGCTAATATGTGACTATATAGGTCTCATGGACTCTGTGTTTATGACCTACTAATCTTTTGATACGTCGAGAGATTATATTTGGGGCGTTTCTTGTAATGAACTCCCTACATTAGTGTTCCCAGTGTGCTATGACATAGGGTCCTTTAAGAAGCTGGTCCATCACTTCCTTCGTGGTCGGCAACACGTTGGTAACGTGGTATTGCTAATTTCCATGAGAGGGTCAATATTTTTATGATGACGTCAAATTAAGCTTACAGGGCTCTATTTAATGGTCTGGCCTATGGTAAGAGAATGTTTACAAATACTAATGATGTAGGTACTAAGATACTTTGTGTGAATGAAAAACGTTCAATGTGTAACCCGTGGTACAGACCTATCTATACAATCGCTTCAAATAACTTTGAACTTTATGAATCAGTATTCATTGATTCATTGACTCAAAATTCATTGTAACACATTCCACCGTAAACTCGCTGACATTGCTACTTCAGCGTCAGCTAACTAAAAAAGTTGACCCATATTATAATGTATGGCTGTACCTTACCTTAATATAAATGTATACCTTAAATTATACTGCATAAGGTTCAAAATTCATTGCAACATAAGTGTTTGTGGTCCAGGCGTATGTCGGACGGGTTGTTCCTGCGCTGCTGCCGCGAGCTGGCCACCAAGTACCCCGACATCAGGTTCGAGGAGCGCTACCTCGACACCGTCTGCCTCAACATGGTGCAGGACCCCTCCAAGTTTGACGTGCTGGTCAGTTGATTGTAATACTATATTTACTATGCTAGTTAGTTTATGAATTGTCATGATCGAAATCGTGACAGCGAGGACATAATCTATGTTATTTTTTTTCAATGGTTTCTTTAGGTAGATAAATTTCTGTTTATATTTGTATGACGCCTGAAATAAAAGGAAGGTTTTATCGAAGCGAAGCAATGGCGGATTGCTAGTATTTCATTGATTGTATAATTATGTAAGTAGGTAAAGTAGTAAAGACAATATTCTGACTTAGGTAGTTACTAGGCCATTGCTTTATATATAAATCACTATTAGTACGATAACATGAAACCTGCAGTGAGATATTTAATAGTAATAATCCGGCCATAGACAGATTCAACTTCAAACCTTGAAGCAGTCGCCATGCATGATTGCCTGAACCGACTGTTTCAATTTGCTTATATATGACAATTGGATCATATGAGTACAGTTCAACTATAGTCAAGCCTAACTGTCCCTGTTTTTTCTGTACATCATAATTATTAAGGTTCAGTGCGCACTATGTTTGTGATTAAATTTGTGTGTGTGTGTCAGGTGATGCCCAACTTATACGGTGACATCATGTCGGACATGTGCTCGGGTCTGGTCGGCGGGCTCGGCCTCACGCCCTCGGGCAACATCGGCAAGAACGGCGCGCTCTTTGAGTCTGTGAGTATACCGCACTACCGTGACAAACAGACAGACAGACAGACATACTGGACGTATAGGATGGACGTAGTGATGACACGATGAGGAGAACTATTTACTACACTTATATACTTATAGCTACGTTTAGATTTGAATTTTAATTCCAAACTCGGTCTTTCTGACTATTTTTTTTTTTCTTATTTAAATCAGTTTGAACATTTAGGAGTTCAATTATATACACACATAAATTAGATTTATAGTTGTACGTATTTCAAGATATATACAGCCTTCTGTTTTACTTATAATTTTACCGGTCTGTCCATTATAATAGTTATAAAAAATATCATTTGATTTAAGACAATTTAAAGGTCTTTCTTCATACACTTCACCGATTATATGTCATCTTGACTCATAAGTAGACACTGAAATAAGAACTTTATAATAATATTAAGTTCATTCATACACCTAAACAAAAGCTTCTATTTAGAGTTTAGTAAGCAGAAATACATTACTATATTTATATTAATACCACGATATAGCTTATATAATATAGCTAAGTAGTGTGAAGGTCTGCGCGTTATCAGGTGACACGATAAGCAGGTGAAGGTTTATCGTCATTGTCGCCCCTGTTAACAGGAATTCCTTGTGACTCACTCGGTTGATAATATAACCGATATATATAAGGTAAGGTGGGGTAAGACAGACATACTTTTATCCAAAACAGGAAACAAAGGGTATTGTGAAGAAGTTGTTTGTCCTACTGTAGAGGTAAAAGGTTATACTGATATATGATGAATTAGGCTTTTATTCTACAGTAAAAATATTCACTCAGGTATCTTCAGAAAAAGAATATTGATTCAATTGTAAATCTGGAAAAACTGTCAGTCTTACCTTTCTACCTTATATAATACTTTTAATTAGAGCAGCTATAGAATTTTAAAAAAACAAAAGCCCGACTGCGACTGCTTGGGCTGTAAGAGCGTGCCAAATAAATGGACATTAATTAATGTTAGTCGAAAAATATTAAACCCTTTCTGGCGCAGTTGGTTAAGAATTGGATTTATTATGTCCCAATATTTACCATACTATTACCTCCTTATTGATAAAGAGACAGTGAATTGACAAATATCGATATTAATCTAAAATAGATAAAAATTACAAGTTAGTCTGCAAAGGAAAAAATTAAAAAATTGTTGTTTATAATTCGTTGCTAAGTAAAATCCGCGTCGCTAAGTTGGTACGTCAGTCGTTAAGTTTATACGTTAGAAGTGAATGAAGCAGCATCTACGTTAAAATACGTTACCGTTAATAACGACGTAAGTCTCCAATCAGTTATTTAGTTTGACTGTAACACTAACTGGTGTCGGAATGAACTCAAACTGTCATACTCATAATAATAACAGCATGGAGTGATCGGTTCTACGATAAATAGTATAATAACTGTAGGTGGCAACACTGAATTTATTTTTTGTCTGTCAGCCATTTTGAAAATGGAAATGTTGGTTATTTTAAGACGATTTCTTCGATTTTCCCGCCAATTTTTTTTTTCGTTTTTTTTTAATTTAATGTGGATGGATAAAATCCGTGATAATTTTAAATTGTTCATAAACCCCTTTAGTAGAAATTTTGAAAAGTTCAAATTTTAATACATTAATTTACCCACATTTAATAAAGGTGCTTTGAAAAAAGAAGAAGATTTCTTCCTCAGTAACATTCTTAAAGTTCTCTCAATATACATAATTAACTTTGTCGCAATAAAAGAGTTACGAATTACGAAAATTATATAACATTCAACTTATGAATTTCACGGGAAAATCGACTTTATCGCCTTAAAATTAAATCATCATTCTAAAATAACGTGACATAATGATGTTACATAACGACTTTACATAATGATGTTACATTAAAATAATCGTCTATATTAAATGTATGTGACTGTTTTTTGTGATGTTTCCTTTGCATGAGTTCATTCAAGTGTTGTCCTGTTTGTTGCCATGCTACAAAACTAAAGGGTCACTGTAAAATGTGGTAATGGTATTAACCATGATTTATGTATGTTGTTATCAACACGGTACACGGTATAAATTAGTATCACCTTGCAATGATTTATTTTACACGCA
>LGAG01000460.1:183790-195502 GCA_001278395.1 Lerema accius
CGCCCTCTATCGCCGGACAAGACAAAGCTAACCCTACGGCGCTGCTGCTCTCCGGCGTCATGATGTTACGTCACATGCAGCACTACGACTTCGCTGATAAGATTGAAGCGGCCTGCTTCACGGTGCTTCGTGAGGGAAAGGTGCTGACTGAAGACTTGGGGGGAAGCAGCTCCTGCACGGCTTACACTAATGAAATTATAAAGAATTTGCGTTAATTTGAAAATGACAGGATCGAATTGAAATCGTGTGGTGAACGAGATTTATATGAGGAATTTGGGAAATATAGACCCAGAATTTCTAAATCGAGATAATGCACTGGTATGTTTTAGAAAACATATTATTTTTACCTTAATGGTTGTAAAGAAAAGATTCAAGGCGACTATATTCTAAAGTCTAAGGCTGTAAATGTAGTATGTAATCATGACTACAAAAAGTAAAAAAGTACAAAATGAAAGGTAAGATACGTTTGTATGATTCACCTTCTAACTTTCATCTAATTTTATATTTTAATCAAATGTCTTTAAAGAAAAAAACGACATAAATTATTATAAAATTGGCATTAAAATATTATAAAAAATTGCAGCTAATTTCTCGACTATTTATATTAAAAAAAACATAATTCCTTGTGTAAAGCTGGTTCCCATACGACGACATAGGGACGCTGCGTTGGACGTTGTGACGTCATCGATTGTGGTTCACTGAATCTAGTAGTGTAATAGTTTTATTTAATTTATTTATTTTAGTGTAGCTCGAACATGGTTCGCGCTCTAAGCATAGGTGTTAATTGTCTTTTTATTTTGACATCGCATGTGGGTAATTTCGACCAACTTTATTTAACATGGCAACACTAATTTTCAATGGGGTAATAAGTTTGCCTTGGTATACATAGCTTAAATACACGGTACAAGTATTTATACAATGGTCCGACCGAAACAGGTTTTTTGGCCGAAACCGAAACCTAACTTTCGGCTTGGCCCTCATTTTCGGCTGAAAACGAAACCGAATATACAATGTTTTAAATTTATATTATAGCAGTGCCGTATTTTGGCCTAAACCGAAACCAGATTTTTTGTCCGAAAAGTTCGGAGACATTATACATAGTATTCACTTGGTAGACATAATATTTCACATTTGGTGCACTATGACATAGCTAAAATTCTCAAACTTTCGATGCGATCGAAGAGACATCTATAAAATATTTCTGATACTTTTAGTTGTAGCTAAAAGCTATTATCTATAATAAATATTAATATCGTTATCGTAATGATACGAAATTGTGGATTTTATTATATTCACATTTATTATTTTGATGAAAATTGTAGTTATGTCATTGTATTACTAAATTGTTTTCTACCAGATTTTGTTATTTAGTAATTTGTGTAAAATTTTAAAGCAAATGCATATGATATGACCGATTTTTTTACATAGTATAGAATTAATACATATGTAAATATGCGGATGAAAATAATTTAAATAGCTAATTAATAATTAATAAAACCCCCAACTGAGAAAATCTCCTGTCGAAATTACCCAATGCACCATATTATAATGAAATCAAATGCATTTTTAAAGCAGTATTATTTCCCACCAGTACTGCAATTTTTTTTTTGTAAGATACTGTAGATAATTTACCTTGTTAAGGTATGTAACCATCAAACGATCCCGCAGCGTTTATACAAATTAATAGTTAATTTAGATCAAATTGTTAACACATAGTTACTTAATCGTAGTTTTGTATTTTCTATTTAATTAAAAATGACACAGTATTGGTTGACGAAACAGGTTTGTACCAAAGATGTACTCGGACATAACACTTTATAATTTGTAAAAGATCTGCCGTTTTACTAAATGCAGTATTTAAAAAATTGTATTACTTCATTAGTTAAAAAATGGGACCGGAAATACGGATTACGGATTATAATCCCATTCTTTAACTTATGTATTTCTTTAATTTTTACCGTTTACCAAAAATAAACATGAATTTGATTTAGGTCAGTATTTATGTAGGCACAGATAAAATATTATTAATTACACAATAAAAAAAATATTTCAATCGATTTATCTAAATTAAAACTAAATATGCGCTACGATCAAGTAAGCGGGGCTACGCATATTGTTATTATCTACATTCCCACTTATCATTTCCACTTTTGTTTATATTATTTCATTGAGAATTATAATTAATTATCACTGCACGATAACAGCACACGACTGTACAGAAAATACTGAAATATTGGCTTAAAAGTTAAATTACTTGTACTAAAGTGTCCTAACTAGAGAATGGTACGAACGGAGTTATGAATAAGTTATTTATTTGACAGTTTGTTACCATTAGGCGTCGTGATATGATGGCTGTTTATGACTGTATCTCAATTATAATGATGACGATAATAATATTATCGTTAAATTAATTTATTGATTTGTGCAATCAGTTTGGTGTTACTGGAATTGGGGCGTTTTTAAGAAGCTAATGCTTCAATAAAGATTTTTTGATCGAATTATGAACACTATTCTACATATTTTTTTAGATTTTTGACTTATTGAATTATGAATCAATTATTTTTTGTATTAAATGCAGTGGAATAACTGATTGCACTAGCTATTCCTAATTCCGTGATAGTGTTATTTAGTTCCTTAGTTTGTGATCCAATTTAGTTGTATTTTCGTCTAAAATTAGTTTGGATCTATACGTTTTAGTTTTAATATAAATTAGCAAGGAGCTGCCAATATACATTGTTTTATTTACATAAGTACAACAGTGTTCACGTTCAGATACAGTCTGACAATAATTTATAAATGTATGTTTGTAAGATGACATTCTTACCTTATAAGTATTTATTACTTAGAGTGATTATGTGCTTAATGATTATGTATTTGAATAGGAAATAAAGTCTTATTGAGGATTTGTGTTTTATTTGACGATTACCCTTGTATTAACTCTAATGTTCCTTGCAAAGCATTCATAAAGTTCGTTCCCTCTTCCTCTCAGGCATTGATTCTTTTATCTCCTTTTTGAGATATCATCATTCAGACTGACTGACCGACACTAGGACTACCATACTTCATTGTAATTTATTCTTATAATATGCTGTTGTTAAATAGAAGAAAATAAAAATTATTTAAAGTAGAACAAAGATTGTTATAAATCAACATACAGGATTTAGTGAAGATATCATAAAAATTGTTCCAAAACCTAGTTCCTCAATAGCTTGTGATAACACCTCTTTATTTATATGTGAAAAGTAATTTATTTCAGATTGAAATGATATAACAAATTACAATCATGATTTCTCCTTCGTAAATGTGAGATTTTCCATTTAGATTTTTTTTTATCCAATTTTATTTATAATTATTGTAACCCGAAATAGAACTCATGTGTCACGTCACGAGAAAAAGGTTCCTATCATGTTGGTTGTTTTGCTAACTAGGGTACATTTGGACTCACGTGACTCCTTGACAGTTAGTTGTTCCCCAGGTGCGGTCCCTGGACGGGGTAGACGTAATGTATATGTTATGTTAAAACTACTTTATTCCTCCAGGTCCACGGCACAGCTCCCGACATCGCTGGCAAGGATATGGCAAACCCCACTGCTCTTCTCCTGTCTGCAATCATGATGTTAAGGCATTTGCAGCTCAATGATCACGCTGATAGGGTTCAAAATGCCTGCTACGAAGTTTTACGCGAGGGTAAAAGCCTGACTGGAGATCTCGGCGGTACCGGCAAGTGTAGCGAGTACACTAATGCCATTATCTCGAAATTAAAGTAGATAATAGAGGTTAGGACGAGTGAAAAGTCTACCCAGATTTCACATAAACGTTGACGTTTGAAATAACCGCCAAAAGAACTAAAATTGTTTCGAATGAGTGGGTAGGAGAAAGTATTATTTATTCTAATATCGAATGCCAAAGTACGATGTAGTTCAAATTGTCTATATATATGATTCTAATAGCCACTCCACTGTTGGTTTCTGCTTTATTACTATTGTAATAATATACATTACTCATAACCCTTAGTTTTAAACTGTAAATATTGTTATAATATTTCTCGAGATTTTATACTGGTATTACTGACGGCAAAACATGGACATGTTAAGTTTCATAATATTGGAGTTAATTTATATTAAAACTGTTAATTTATGGATATGTTGTTTTATTAATTTCCTCTCCAAAATAATTTTACTTTAGGTGAGTAGGTACTTATAATTATAAAATTTAAGAATCGTCATTAAATCCATTTTTATATAGCTCGAAAGGTAGAGCCACAGGTAGTTGTATCGAATGCTGCAGCACAGAAATTAAATCTAGTCTTATTTGCTTTGCTGTGCCCTACAGGGTCCATAATTATTGTAATGTAATTTATGGAGTGCAAATAAATGAATTTGAATAAACTCGATAGATATCGGGTCCATTTCATGCTCTATTTAAAGTTTTAAGCAATGCTAAAAAGGCACGGAAGGTAAAAACAAAACTATATTTCAAAATATTGCCAGCATCATTTTAAACCGGGCCGCCACGGGTCATAAAGGGAATTGATATTTTCATGTAAGGCAACACTAAGCAATAGAACGGGAATTTGCTGTCACTGTCATGTCAAACTAAGTCAACAATGTCAAGTGGACCGAGTGCGATGTCTTTTGCACGTTGTTTACAATTTTATAACCTTCGTTCTACGATTTTGAAATTTTGATAAATTAAATAAGGTTTTTTAATAGTAACATAATTAACTCGTCATAAACATGGTAAAGAAGGTAAGTAAAACTAAAACATTATTATTATATTTGTGGAGTCTTGATTACAAATAAAGTAATCATAAATATACAATTGTCGCATGATGTTATTTATTGCAGGAGGCAAAATCTTCAATTTCAGAAGACGATGGGGAGTCGAATATCACTAATGAGAATGGAAAAAGACCCTCAGAGGTTGGAAAAGATGTTAAAAAACGTATTAAAACTAAAAGTCTATACCGACAACCGACGGTGAATGAGCTCAATAGACTCCAAGAAACTGAAACTTTATTCAACTCAAATTTATTTCGACTACAAATAGAAGAAATACTCCAAGAAGTAAAAATAAAGGAGAAGACTATCAAACGATTTCAGGAATGGTTTGCTAATTTTAAGAACCATTTACTTGCTATCCCTAAGGATGATATTGAGTACGACTTAACCGAAAAAGCGTTATCTAAACATCTAAAAGTTAAAATCCCTATCAGCAGTCGGTTAGATAAAACAAAAGCTATGTTTAAGTTCCACAAGTTTTCAGATGTTGAAATTGTTGGTTCATATGGCTTGGAGACTGCAATAAACTCAAAATTAATAATAGATGTCCAAATAACTGTCCCCGCTGATACATATATGAAGAATGACTCAATTAACTATCGTTATCATAAGAAAAGAGCAGCGTATTTAGCATATATTGCATCGCATATAAATAGATATGAAGATATTGAAGACTTAAAGTATTCATGCTTAAATGGTAGTGATACAAAACCTGTGTTAGAATTGAAGCCCAAAGGAAAACTGGGGACTCGGTTATCAGTACGTATAAATCTTGCATGTGACGAAGAAGCTTATAAACTGCATAGATTCAGTCCAATACGTAATAATTTAAGAGAAGCATGGATGTTTTCTGAGGAAAGCCAACAGAATAGTAGTGAAACTGGTCCCCCAACTCCGTACTACAATAACAGTGTTTTAAGTGACTTAACAGCATCAATAAATCACCAGTTTTTAAAGGAAACATTTGAGAATGCTGATAATTTAAGGCAGGCTGTTGTGTTGTTAAAAATCTGGTTGCGTCAACGTAAACTACAAGTTTCAGGACATATTGTCAGTTTGTTTGTTGCTCACCTTGTACAGACTAAGAGGATTAATAACATTATGAGTAGTTATCAAATTGTCAGAAACATTTGGATAGCTCTCAGTAAGTATTGATTTAAAAATAAACTATTTTATCAGGTCTAATATAATATACATTGGTAGCTGTTGGTTTATTCTCTTACTAACAAAGTATTCTACACAAATTCGATATATTTTACAAAAAATATATTTTATTCTGTTTGAATAAAGAATAAAACACAATAATTACAGACAGAAATATTTTTATCAGTACACAAATTACTACTAAAATAAATATAACACCTCTAACATAGCCCATTTTTTTAGGCATTAATAAATAGTGCTTTTATTATATTACAGAAGCATCAGAATGGGATACAAAAGGAATGACTCTACGTAAAGAGACAGACACCCCACCATTAGACATGTTCCTTCAGCATTTCCCAGTAGTGTTCCTAGACCGTACAGGGTACTACAATGTGTGTTGGCAGATGTGTCGGGGAACTTATTGTGCTTTGAAAAGAGAATGTGAATTAGCTGTGAACATGTTAGATGATGCGAAAATCAACAGCTTTTTGCCCTTGTTTATGATCCCTGTGTTGCCTTTGATGCAATTTGATCATATTTTAAGGTAAGGTAAATGGTTCTTTAACCTATTTTTTTGCATTTAACCATGTTTTTATAGTTTATTAAACTGTCAAATCCCATAAACAAATAAATGAACCCAGCTAAGTTTTGCCCAGTCTAGAGCCATTTTTTTATTTGTTGAGTTACATTAATAATTAATATTTATTAGCTATGAAACATATAACACTAATATTACATTCCAACACTAATAATAATTTAGAAGTTGCAGTTTACTTAGATCATTTTAGAATACTATAAATTTTCTGTTTATATGATTATTCATATTAATAATGGCTATTTTAACACATTTTATAATATTTAAGTAACCTAGAGGTTAGTAGTTAGCAGTTAGTAGATTTAGTTAGTAATACTATACTATATCTGTTTGTATATGGACATATTAATAGTCATAAAAATTTTGTGTCTAATTTTTTTAGGTTCAAAAACCTGAACAAAATCATAGAGTCCATTTTAGATCGGACTCCAAACCAGGTCAGAATAAACTATGGGGTAGACCAACTAGCTCTGGTCACTGATGTTATATACTCCATATTGAAGCGAGGGCTGGGCGATCGTGTTCACTTGATACTGCAGACTGTTGATGCAGACTTCTCATGGCCTGTTAGTAAAACATTGGAGAAAGCTAGGAAGGATTGGTAAGTAATTACTAATAATTAATTTGTGATGTAAAAATAGGGTGGGAAAATGTCACGGGTCCCCAGTCATTAGGGGCCCCCTTTTTGAGAGTCTGAGTGGTTTAGTAACGTCAAATTATAATTCCAAAAGTTTGTAATGTGTATAGTGATGAGAAACAAAAGAGGTGTAATTGGGCGCCTGGTTGGAATTGAGGGATTATAGAACGGGTTTTGGGATTTATGTTACTCTCCATTTTCGGTCAGTTACCTCTTGATGAAATTTACATTAAAAAGCTGTGTTTGTTGAAAGTAGATACACAGCCATAAGACCAAAAAGGTTTTATAAACGATTATAATAGGTATTTTATGGTGTCTACTGTTTTCAGTTATGAACAAAAGCTATCATTTGGGTTCATATTGAATCCAGAGAATGCCATGAACATCGTAGACAAAGGACCGCCTGCCAATCTTCCGGAAGCTGAAGAATTTAGGTGAGTTCTAAAAAAAATTTATTAATTAGGATTAAAATATTTTGATGGAAAGCGAACAACTTTACGGGCTATTTTTACTCGACGGCATTTTTTTTAGTTAGGCGGATTATATTTTTCGAGCGTAGGTTTTCATCTAGATGTGTATGTAATTTTAGTTCAATTCTGTTAAATGCCTTGACCGACATAATATGAAAATTCGTCTCCATTTTTGAAGTTATGTGCTGGGCTATAATTTCGCCTTATTTGTGAATTTGTTTGCTTGTAGGTCGTTTTGGGGTAAGAAATCGGAGCTCCGTCGGTTTCAGGACGGGTCCATCACGGAGGCCTGCGTGTGGAGCGGGGACTCCGCCCCCGAGCGACGGACCATCACCAAACAGATTGTTGACTACCTGTTTCAACTCAAATATGGTATGTATATGACTTAGAAGTATTCATAAGACTAGGCTGTTTTAAGAAATGACCTACTAATATTGGTCAACATGATAAGTTTTCTGGGTTATTATGATCATGTTTTCCTTTCCCTATTTGGCAACAAATGGCAAATTTTATAGAAACCGCTATGTAGACAGGACATCCTTTTGTATGGACTTCTAATGCAGAGTTTTCCATCAACCAAACACCTTTAATTTTATGGAACTCCATACAAAATGATAACAAATAAGCAGTGAAATTTTTATATAATTCTGGCAGAACTCTGTTGCCTAGTCTACGGAACCTCTGGTTATGCGGAACCTAGTTTGGGAATCTCTGTTCTAAAGATAATCTAAACAAAGCCTTAAAATACAGTAAATAATAACATACAACAACCATTATCCATCCATCCAGGTGTCCCGTCATCCCAGCTGTTCCACGTATCAGACCAGCTGGACAGCCTGACAGCTCGTAAGGCTTACAACGGACTGCAGGCCGAGGCCTCCGCGGTGCCAGTGCTGGAGGCCTTCGATGACCTACGCAGGGACCTGCGAGGCCTCACTGAAATGCCGCTAGATATCAGCGCTGTGTATGGTGAGAATTTAATTTTTTTATTTTTTTTTTATTTACTCAAGATATTTTATGGGTGGCCACGCCCTTTGTTTTCTATTATAAATAAATAAATAATTAGCACTATACTCATAGCCCCACACTAGGATTCCCCATATTGTGAGTGTCTTGGACGACACAGTAACACAAACATGCACCCAGACTGAGAATAAAAATTTAAATTCATCATTTTAAATTTCGGCCCCGCTGGGAATCGAACCCAAACCTTTGAACGGCGATCCGGCGTGGTAACCATTGCGCCATGCGGGTCGTCATTATTTACGAACGGTATGTGTGTGTAGGCGTGTCCCCAGTGTTCAGCTACTGCGAGCCGTTCCCAGCAGTGGGCAGCGCGGCCCAGCCTCGCGCGTGGCGGCGTGGCAACGCCAGCCTTGTTAAAAACGGCGGCCCACTGCCTGAATACACGCCTGCTAACTGTGTTGTTATCGAATTGGGTGAGTGTTGTTGTTTTATGTATGTTTTGGAAAAAAAAAAATTAATTCAGATATAGAACTAATTTGAAAAAAGTTAATTCAATAGTATGAAATATTTAACTTTAAATGTTGTCATTTTGCCGAGTCTGAAGAATTCTTTTCCCTAAATTATTTTTGTAACAAAAAAAATCAATCTTACGTAACACGTTGTTCAAACCCCTTCCTGTGTAACGCATCATAACATTTTACAAGAACCACCCCATTTACAACACCCCCCACCACCAAATTGATGGTACATCTGACGTTAAATGTGGTCTTGTAGGTCACAGTGGCAAGTGGCCGGGAGACATCGAGTCGTTCCGATGTCTGAAGGCGGCCTTCCACCAGCAGCTGGCCGAGCGGCTCGCCCAGCAGTACGGGCTGCCCGCGCATGCGCACGCCGCGCACGTCGACGTGCTGAGGACTGGCCGCGTGTTCCGGCTGCAGATAGTGCACCCTAAGGTAACGGCATAAGGATGGTATTACCATGTTATATAGATTTAGATGACACCTTTGGGAAACTAGAGATTTGAGCTCTTTGTAATTGTTCGTTATGGTCGATTTTTGCTTGATACGGACACAGTTGATAGTGTGAGATCTACGTCATTCTGACTAAATTATAAGGAAGGCATTAAAGAAAACTTCTCCATCGTAATACTTATACCTCGTTTTTTTCGTCGTGATTTAAAAGGTAAACAATCTTAGTGTCTTTTTTATGTAATTATCGATTTAAAAATAAAACAGGCACAAATTAAAAAAAACTAAAGGATAAACAATAATTTAATGTTAAAATAAATTTCTGTATACTTCTAAATCTTTTTTTTAATTAATGAAATAAATAAAAGTAGTGCCAAGATTGTTTACCTTTTAAATCACGACGAAAAAAACGAGGTATAGTAATGACGACCCATATGGCGCAATGGTTACCATGCCTGACTGAGGTTCAATAGGTTCTGGGTTCGATTACCAGCGAGGCCGAAATTTAAATGATGAATTTAAATTTCCGTTCTTGGCCTGGGTGTATGTTTGTGTGTTTCTGTGTCGTCCATGGCAACCACAACACAGGGAATCCTAGTGGAGCAATGAGTGTTTAGTGTTTATTTATTTATTAACATCGTTGACAGGAGATAACTCTCTTGCGGAGAGAGTTGTCTAGCGGCGTGGTGAGACACAAGGAGACCGAGGAGAGTGTGCAACTGCAGCGGGATGCTGTGCTGCTGCCCAGACTGAGAGCTGCGCTTAGAGGGTGAGTGGGAGGGGGGCGAGTCCACTGCTGGGCTTACACTACACGAGTGTGGGGGGATTTCATTGCTGGGCTTACACTATACGACTGTAAGGAGGGGACTTCATTGCTTGTTTCAAAATTTTTACTCTACCAAATTGACAGCGTAACGAATGTACTCGTGATAGTCTTTCTAGTATTAAAAAGATCCAAAACGGATGAGCAAATGGTAATGGATATGCTCGTGATAAATGATCTTGCTTTTCTAGTATTAAAAAGATCCAAAATGAATGATGAATGGATGAATGATGATCACAGACGAAAAAAATATATAGACTGAGACTTCGGAACAAATGAGCGTAGTAGGAAAAAATATAACATACTTATCAAATGATAACGTTACCCGGTACATTGGTCGACGGGACGTGCTCTGTGAGATATGTCAAATCGTAAAAAATACCAAAAATTTTTTCGTTCTGAAGACTCAGTCTATACATATTTTGGTCTAAGGGATGGATATAACTAAACTGTATGAACTCCAAAGATACAATAACACTTATAAAAATTAAAAAATAAACTTTCACTCATTTTTAATTAGCGTAATCTATACTAATATTATAAAGAGGAAACATTTGTATTTTTATTTGTTTGTTTGTTTGTAATGGATAAACTCAAAAACTACTGAACCGATTTTAAAAATTCTTTCACCATTGGAAAGTTCCGTTATCTACGAGTAACATAGACTATATACTATTTTAGAAAAAATAGGGGTCCGTAAGATATTTGGGTTTTTCGAACCCAAGGTGTAAAAAACCAACCAAAAAGAGCCATGTTGAAAAAACATACAACACGTTATAGTCATTTATTCTAACCTAATAATACACGGAAGCGAAGCGAGGGCGGGTCCACTAGTTGTCAAATAAAACACTTAAAACTATCATTGACAGTCTTCATCAGAAGCATTCAGCGTTTGGGCCGACAGCGTGTCTATTAAAACGCTGGCTGTCCTCTCATCTTCTCTCCCCACTGTTCCCGTCTATTGTCGCCGAGCTACTAGCAGCGGCCACGTTCCTCCACTGCTGGCCATTGACGCCGCCAACGTTGCCCACTGTTGGCCTGGTGAGGACGTTGAGAAGACTAGCTGATACTGACTGGACGCGAGAGATGATTGTACTGGACTTCAATGAGGATATGACCCGTGAGTACAGAATCCGCTGTTTTCATTTGACCATAATTTATGTCAAAAGATGCCTGTAAATGATCGAAGTTTCGTAGAAAACTTAGTATAACACTTTCATCAAACTTTTTCATACAAACGTGTTTTTCAAGCATGTCATAGCTAGCCCTAATGTATCAGACTTTTTTGTCAAACAGGTAAAGTTTGATAAACTGTTTGTATGTTTG
>LGAG01000460.1:204767-215459 GCA_001278395.1 Lerema accius
TTAGGTCGTTATGGAGTAACCCTTAGAAATCCCACGATATTATGCATTGCTGCAACAATGGCTGTAGAAAAAATATTGTTTTTCTATGACTCATTTGGCGCTATAAAATATAGAGCAAGCGTCATTGACAAAAAATAGAAGATGATAAGTAAACAGAATTCAAATCAAGATTAACAATTCATCGTCCAAACAGTAGTTTAGAGAATGAATAAGCTTTTAATCTAAGCTCGGTTCAAGTTATTTCTTCTATAATTATGATAGGTAGGTAGGTATCTAAATAACTATTTACGCAGAAAAACATTTTCGCACGTTAGATATAACGGATTAAATATTAATTACTATATTCATTGTAATGTCAGGAAATTTGTAGAATTAAAGTCGTCGTCCACAATTAATTCATCTTTCTATTGAACTGTCCATCAAGCTGAGGAACATGGTTAATATCAGTTTAACTTGTCAAAGACAATTCTAGTATGTATGTTTCTTCATCTAGGGAACATTATAATAGAAGTGGTCGCTTACAATTACCTACGAATGAGAAAGTAAGTATTAGTTGGTTAATAACTAAGTGATAATTTAGTGAGAAATTGTCCTAAAACCCGAAAATGTCTCCGATTTATCTACGGAATAGTTAAGCACTGGGGCAGCGTGGTGGAGTATGGTCTAACTGAGAAGCTATTTAAGACATCCGTGCTCAGTAGAAGAGTACAGTGCCAATAAAGGGTTGAAGGATTTAATAAAAATTGTATTCAGCCACAATAGCTTACGTATGGGTGGACAGCGGACGAATTAAGCAACTATACAAGGTATTGGTTAAAATAATTTAATAGTTAACATTTATTCACATAAACAGTTAATAAACTTTAAAGGTTAATAACATTCGCTACTAATCCCATGAATACTACAACAACTGCAGCGCAGGGCATTGCGGAGGAGTTGTCGTCATAGACAGCCTCTCGTACGAAGAAGGGCAGGACGTCTAATGGCACTGCGAAGTTCCTCAACCAGATGGGTCCTGTATGAACCCGGTCCTCGTCGCCCTCCTCGAACCAGATGCCCTCCGGCAGGTAAATGTCCCGACTTCTAGCACCGTTTTCTAACACTGGAGCCACTAGGATGTTTTCTCCCAGCAGGTATTCTGGAAATAAATTGATATTGGTGTTGTCAAGTGCGATGTCTTCATTCGGACTAGGTGATTACTGTTTCCTGGTTAAATGTAATTTTTTTTTATGGAAGCTCAATAGTACCTAGTACCTATCTACTTGTTAGACCTGGGAAGTAATCGTAAAAGTGATATTGCTTTTATAAAATCTGAGCTGTTAATCTTTATTAACAAAAAATGCTGTCGTAATGCACGTACTATTACATTTAAAATCTCATGAAGATTTCAGATGACATTTAGCTCAAAACTTGAAATGCTGGCATTTCCAAGTTACCTATTCAACTTATTGTGTATATTTAAGAACTTGTACCTACTACCACCTGTGTATCTAAATAAGTATCTACATATAATGAAAGTAAATATTCGTGCTTGACGTTACCGTCCCATATAGTTAAAGCGTCTTCATCATTGGGTGCTATCCACCAGAGCGGTGGGTTGACAGGTTTTCCCTGGTCCACGGAGGCCTGCATGGCCTCGTAGATATGCTCTGCGTACTCAGCGTGAAGGTTGGCGTATTTCTTGCTGATCTCCACGGTCTGCAATAAGGAGAATCTTTGAAGGTTTACGGAGAAACGTTTATTTTTAGTTTTCCAGGTGATTGAAGAAATTGTATGGAAGCAAACTGACCATTGGTCACTGATATATTGATACTAATTACCAGAGCCGTCTTTAGCATATTCCGCGCCGGGGTGCGATTGATTAGCCGGCACCCCCATTAATGCAAAAAAAACGCAAAATAATTTCAATTTTCCATTTATTAATTTCTCAAAACTCTGTAATTTATGTATACAAAAAAAAATCGCAAATAATCTAAATGTAAGCACCTAATAAAAATCTAAGTTTCTAGTGCTCGGCGCCCCCTAGTACCCCGCGCCCGGGTGCGGCTGCACCCCTTGAACTCCCGGGTAAAGACGGCCCTGCTAATTACTTGGTCAAATGATGACCAATAAAACCAACTGCAAATATGATGAAATTGTGGCCTTGTGATAGGTAACTTAACTACTATACCTACACTTCTTTAGGTTTAGTCACTTTCAGAGACAGGACTCTTGAAGTGACAAGTTAAATGAAATAAGACGCAAGAGAGATTTTTAAGGTTCTCACGGAGCCAACTAATACCTCATTGTCAAAGTTCCAAGGCGCGAAGGAAAACTGCATTACAGGCAAGAAAGTGTTAGCCTGAACCCATCTTATAAACAGCTCCTTGGTGGGTAGGTCAGCTTGCTCATGATTCAAGTTGTACCCGTTACCACCAATCATGTCGGGCAGCACCAGGGTATACCCGTTGAGGTTCATCTGGAAGGTCGTAGTCAGTAGCGTTGGTAACCCGTTGTTGAGACCCCAGATTGAATCTCGGTCTACCATCCGCACGAAGATTGGAAGGTCTTGTGTCCTGAAAGATTTAATCAAGAAACAACAGCATGCATCAATGCAATTAAGATTAGCTTAGCTAGCTTGTACATAGTTGGTTACAAAGGTAAGGTTTCAGATGGTTTCAGGGTATGGCGAAGATGATTAGAAGGTTAAATGGACTAAAGTGGTCAGAAATTGTTGGTTCCCTTACATAAAGCCAGCACGAACTTCGACCATGTCTCCAAACCTGGCACTAGTTCTGGCGTACTTCTGAACTATGTGATGCGGCTGCAGGTCAATGTCTCCAGTTTGAACAGCAATCTGAAGCAATATTTGTCTTTCGATAGCCTATTCATCAGTACTTACCCTAAATTAGTTCTTAAAAATATTATCACCCATATATATTATTTTCAGATTGTAGTCAGTAAACAATGCGAGACCTTAACGAAATGAATCGAAAGTAGTTTGCATGAAGTAAAAAAACAAGGAGTGACCTGTGGAGTAAAGCTGCTTTCTCCTCCGTCAAACTTAACGCTGTCAATACCATAATTGTCGAGGAGACTCTTCACTCGGTTGAAAAACCACTCTGCGGCTGCAGGTTTGGTGAAGTCTATGAAACCTGGTGTACTGCCGTTGTTGTTCCACCAGGAGGCAGCAGCACTGCCAGTCTCGTCCAGAAGTAAGTAACTGTAATTTTCAAAACTCTAGTATAAGTACTAACGACTTGTTTGGCAGCTCCCAAATTTAAAAGAGAAAACATTGTATGCAGATGGTTCATTGGATAAGTTAACGATATCGCGTATTACTATAAAGGACCTAAGTACAGCATCAGGGTGCAGCAGGGATTTGGGGCTGTAAAATTCAAGTCACGATGTAAAATTGTTCACTCACCCACTCCCACAACTGACTTACCTGTTATTTAAAGCATCTGAGTACCAAGGTTCACAATTGCTATTTATAAAGGGATGCACCCATATTGTTACTCTGAAGCCTTGATCTTTTAAGGCCTTCACGGTATCTGTGAAGTTTGGGAACTTAGTTTCGTCAAGGGTGAGGGAGCCATAGCATGTCTCCCATAAATCGTCTATTTCAAGCTGGGAATTGTTGAAGCCATAGTCGTTGATCTGACGAGCAAATTCCAAAGTTTTCGCGCCATCTATATTCTGGGAATATTGCGCCCAAGTAGACCATATCGGATGTTGGATCATTCTGAAATCAGGAACGCCTGTTGGCTGGCCGAGGTAAGTCTTAACTGCATGCTTGTGAGCCGCTTTGACGTCGGAAAGGAGCCAAAAATCGTATGACAGTTCCGTGTGATTGCGTTTGGAAGAGTATGGATCAGCTATTTGGGCTCCAAAGCAAAGGTGGTTTGGTGAGATATTGTGGTAGTCGACGAACAGCGGGACCTGAGGGTGGACGTAAACGTACTCTCCGCCTGAGTTGAGCCAGTAGCGCTCAACAATAGCTCCGTTGTCTTGTTCCTTCGAAATGTAAGGGGAATATGTTTGCTGAGCCTGCTCGATTGGATAAACTTGATCCACTTGCATTGGACCGCCATACCAGTGATTATCACCTAGGAAGAAAATGTAAAGTCATGATAAGATCACGTCAACGATAACCGCTACAGTAAAAACTGTGGTTAAAGATAAAACGTTGATAAAAAATATAGTAATGACTCTTACGAAAATCCAAGCAGTCTTCGAATCTATTAGGAGCAAAGGAGTTCCACTTGACTTTTATCCCTCTTGCCTTATAAAGGTCATCGTACAGAGTATGGACGGTAAGGTTCACGTTGCCGATGTGGACTTCCACACCTCCTTCCACCTCCACAGACGTGAAAGTGGATATTATAGTTCGACCAATATGCCCATAGGTGACCTTATTTTCACCTGGAAATAAGTTTTTGGTTAAGTCTTTTAATCTTTGGCAAACTGATCCTCTACAATCTTGTGCACTAGGCCTTTTACACTGGAGTTCTGGTAGGTATGTTGCTTAAAAAATTCATTGATAACATAGATTAGCCTTGGACGAGACTGATGTTAGATTACTATCTGATGACTTTTCTATCATTGGTATATCTTGAAGGGTAAAGGTACCCGAAAGTCGGTTTGTAAAAAACAGTTGAATAAAGATCTCTTACCTTTTATTAAGGCCAAAAGGAATCCTCCTGTAACTTGTGGCTCCAGAGACAAAGTAACATCATCCGCACGAATGGATACATCGGCCGAGTACACTCGAGTACTCAGAGCTAGAATACCTGTAAATTTTATTAATATTGACGAGGGTACAATGGAGTGCTAAAGTGTTTTCGATAAATGTAAATCTATTTAAACATTATGTAATTGAGATTTTAAACAAGGAATTATTTTGCAATAAAGGTATTGACTGTTAGAAATTAAACAAAACTCCTATTCTAGCATAAACTTACCTAACAAGTATATACCACTCGTCATGATTATTTGAAACTAACTGTCACATGTGTGAAACTCGAGAGACATCTCAAGATTGTCGAATATTGCATTACTCGTTATCACCAAGATCAAAAGAATTTGATAACACGATAACAGTTGAGTTTGCTACTGCTTTGCTTTTCTGGTTGTTGCATAACATTAAGTATTAATACGTGGGCGTAGTTACCACCGTATAAGCTGTATCCCATAAAAAATAGGTACTTGTCAAAAATCCCAAGTCTCGCAACGCAGTTCTTCTACCGTATACCGTAAAAAGTTGTGGAATCCAGGTAGTACCAAGTCGGTAATTAATTGTATATTCAGTCCCTACTTAAGGGACCTTCTGTTTTAAGTGGTTACGTAACTATATGAACATCTTAAAGTGACCATATTAGTATTAAAAATCTTAGACGTTTTAAATAAATAGATAGACTCTGCCGTCGCATAAAAACATAGGAGGCATGATTTAGTATGAATGAATTTTGGATACCGTGTTTATAATAATGCCTGCTTGAGTGTAAAAAATTCAGGCACTAGCTTTATCCCAAACGAAGTTATAGGGTAACGAAAACGGCCTGAAATGCTTCGAGTAAAGATAGTTACGGCCGTGGCTTTTTTTGCTCGACTTGGCACTTCCGTGCCCCCAGACGCCCACGTATAATTTTTAATTGTAAGTATCCCTATTAATTTTGATATTGGGTCCCTTTAAGGCACACTACGCCAATGTCTTAAGGACTCAATAAATTGAATTTATTCTTCTACCCTATAATAAATTAATAGGTATATAGGTATGAATATAGCTTTCCGAGCCAGTGATAAAATATGGCTATCGATTACGTAATCATACGGTTGCTATGTCTTCTGCTATTCAAAGGGCCTTATGTTCTATTTACAGTGGAGAATGAATGAATTTCTATTGTCGTGGGTGGGCAGTATATCTGCACTGACCGGTGTTGTGAAAGTGGTTGATAGTCAATTAGTTAGATGATTGTTCTCAGGTTGTGAGTGATAACGATGTTATCTTTGTTGTTGCTGCCATGCCACCAGACACAGGGCATCCTTGTGCAGGTATACTGTGTTAACTGTATAGATACTACCTACTATTCAGTGGCGTAGCTAGGTAACCAAAGGCCCTGGTGCAAAAAATTAAGCAGGGCTCCAATAAAATATTTTGGCCTTTGTATATGAAAAACTAATTTCTTATCTGAATTCCCTACAAGTTTCAAGAAAAAATGTAAGAAACTTTTTGGGTATTCCATTGTATTTTTCAGATAAGTTGCCATGATTAATTATGCGTTACTGCATCCTGGTTTATTTATATTATGGAGGTGGGAAAATTTTTCTAGAGTTCAATTTTTTGTCTTTGTTGGGGGGTCCCTAAGACCCGAGTAGAAAAAAAACAAAGTTTTTTTTTAAAACAACAATTTTAATACCAAAACAATCATAATAAACACAGAAGCATCAACAAATAACTTAATATTCGATGGGGAACCAAGCGTTTTGTCTAGTCTTCAAGAGTGAAGTAGGGCAAGATATCTAGAGGTGCTGGGTAGTTGCGCACCCACTGTGGGCCCTGGTAGAGGGTGCCCGTGTTCCCATCCTTCCAGGAACCCTTGGGGAGGTAGATGTCACGAGATACGGCACCTTCTTCCAACACTGGGGCGGCGAGCACGCGTTCTCCAAGGAGGAATTCTAGAACATGTAATTTATTAGTTTAACGTGGAATTAGTTAATGAAAAGGTAAGTTCGGATTCTGTACGTCTCTAAATTTTGAAACAAACTCTTTCTTTTAATGATGTCATTGCCAGTAACCAGCGCGAAGGACACATTTTTACGTTGTTTTTGAAAACTTATTTCTATAAGTACCATTTGAATTGTATTATGATTCGGTATAAATAAATGCTATTGGAAACTTTAATTTGTCACGGCTGTAAGTCTTCGGAAGTTAGAAGCTGCAAATATTCATGCGCTAGACATAAATTTCGTTTCGTACCCTTTCGATACCGGTATCCGCTTAACATCGCTCAATGATCATCAAATACGTGTCTAAAAATAAGGTATTTTAACCCACCGTCTCCAACAGCGAGGGCCACCTCATCAGTGGGGTCCAGCCACCAGATGGGAGGGTTGACGGGGGTGCCGTCGCGGACCGACGCCTCCATAGCCGCCTTGATCTCGTCCGCGTAGTCCGCGTGCAGTGTCGTGTACTTCCTACAGATTTCAACCGCCTGCCGAGATGAGGAATAGGTTAGAAGATGGCTTAGCAGCTGGTTTTGTTAACAAAACAATAGATAGATATTAATCTGTCTATCTGTTATTGCAGATAAGGTATACTATACTATCTCCTTAACTTACAGTGACCAGAAACATTATGTCTTTGATGTGCCTGTTACATTCTATTCACGCTCCGTGTCAAACCAAGTTTAAATTGATCAAAGATAAAATCTTTTATCGACGATGGTACTGCGTCAGTAATTTGAAATGAAGAGTGGAAGTCTCCTCATGTTATTAAATGGGTTAATGCTAAGAAAGATGGGGCATTTATAAACCTCTTCATCATGATCCCAGGGCACGAAAGAGTACTGCAGCGTAGGCATGAAGACGTTGGCCTGCAGCCATCTGACGAAGAGTTCCTTGCTCGGGGACTCGTTGTAGCCGTTCCCGCCGATCATGTCGGGCAGCACCAGGGTGTAGCCGTTGAGGTTCATGGCCAGCAGCGTGGTGACCAGCGTCGCCAGACCGTTGTTGAAGCCCCAGTACGTGTCCTTGTCTACCATCCGGACGAACACTGGAAGGTCTTGGGTTCTGGAAAAAAAATGTTTTTTTTTGGAAGTTGAAACATTTTCTAAACCAAACCAAACCACAAATACATCAAAATCATGTCAAACCTCATTCCGGCTCTGATTTCAATGATGGGGCCAAACGTGGCTACAGCCCTCACGTACGCCTGCACGATGTGGCCTGGGTGAAGGTCAATATCTCCGTTCTGTACGGGTATCTAGAAAAATAATGGACCATAGTTAAGACCGTGTTTAGCAAGATACACTCACTGATGTAAGTCTAAGACCAGACGCTTATAACTTGTAATTGTCCTGTGACTAAGAAAATGTACCTGAGGAGACCAACTGGACTCTCCAGCGTCAAACTTCACGCTGTCAATACCGTAGGTTTCAATGAGGTTACGGGCCCGGGATGTGTACCAATCAGAAGCTTCTGGGTTCGTGAAATCGATGTAACCAGGTACCGATCCATTGTTATTCCACCACGTGGAATCAGGGTTACCTTCTTCATTCAACACTAAATATCTGCAACAATTTACAAAAAGTTATAATGATGAGATAAATAAGTAAATATTTGATTATTTAAAAAGTGTAACAAATTCTTACCCTTTTCCTAATGCTTCAGAGTACCATGGTTCGCAATCCTTGTTGATGAATGGATGCATCCAAATTGTAACCCTGAATCCGAGATCCTTAATATCTTGAACGAGCTGCTTCAAATTAGGCAGCTTCCTCTCATCGACAGTGAGGGACCCGTAGCAGATCTCCCAAAGGTCATCGATCTCGAACTGCGCGTTCGGGAATCCACTGTCCTTGATTTCGTTAGCGAACTCCCAGAGGCTGTTCTGATCGATCTCACGGGAATACCTCGCCCAGGTCGACCAGACTGGATACTGAATCATTCTGTAATCAGGAATGCCAGATGGCTTGCCGAGGTAAGTGTCGACGGCGTGTTGGTGAGCTACTTTAGCGTTTTCAAAGACCCAGATGTCGTATTTTAAGACGTTGTGAGTTCTCCTGGTGGAGTACGGGTCTGCGACGTCGGCAATCAGACACAGGTGGTTGCTGGCAACGTTGTGGTAGTCCACGAACAGGGGCACCTCAGGATGGACGTAGATGTACTGGCCGGCGGAGTTCAGCCAGTACCTCTCGGAAACAGCGGCGTTGTCGTCCTCCTTTGAAACGATCGAGTACTTCTGTATTTTGCTCTGCTGGATTGGCCAATACTGTTCTTTCTGTTCTGGGCCGCCATACCACTGTTTATCGCCTGAAAGATTTAACATTATTATGCAATTTAACAGTCATGTGGCAATGATTTCACTAGGTTTGCTAAACTCCAATATAGCTTGAATGCTGTTGGGATCTGTTCTGTCAGAGTCCTTACCGAAGTCAAAGCAGTCTTCAAATACCCTGTCGCTGGGTCCATCCCAATACACAGTGAGCTTGTGTCCGCCACTCTGCTCGTCGTATTCGGCAGTCACTTCGAAAGTCACTTCGTCGTCAAGCGCAGATCCTTTGCGACCAATAATACCTATGTCTTCTGAGCCATTTTCTGTATTACAGAGAGAAAGATATGAATATCAATCAAAGCTAGTAAGCTATGCCCAAGAAATGTTGTAGCTCTGTGTGTATATAGGTACTTAAATAGGTGTATCTTTGAACTGAAAAGCATCGGTTGTCCATTTCCAAGGCATAAGATGAATGGTGATGGTGTAAAAACTACAGCGTTATCTGGAGTACCTATCTATCTGTTTATCCTATCTGTTTGGCGTATATCATAGGAATTTACGTGTTGCAAAAATAACTTTATAGTTGTAAGATAAGTGACTAAGTTAGATATGAGCAAGAAGGCCCTAAGGCGATCCTCGTTAAGTTACCGATTCCCGAATGTTACGTTAGTCTTCGCACTACGTGAATACTGTACCGGGACGGTCTTTAAATGCCCGTATAAGAGAAAGAGAGAGATAGCTCACCACCTACGAATGTGACGACAAAACCAGTATCGCTGAACCCGTCAACGAGGAAGCCGGTATTCCGAGGAGATTTGCTGAGTCTGGGCACCGCACCCAGTGCCAGAGCCGCGCCTGACAACAAACATGCACTTGGTAACAACACTTTTTCAATCGCCTGTTGAAACTTGCTCTGGAAGCTCGAAGAATATCAAGTGCTCAGATACTTTAAAACGTTTTTCCGGCGTATCAGCTTGATAACTGTCGCTAAGTCTGGATGAAAATTCCGCTGGATCCTCTATTAATAGACTACAGTTTTAGTGTAAAAGATTGCTCAAAATATCCTTAGTCTTTCCTTGACCCCTTTAGAATAAAATTAATTCATCCTTCACATCGACCAAAGTTTATTCACATTAAAATCTTACCTGCAAGTAGGAGCAGCCACTTCATATTGCACACCTAAGTAGACTCAGATCTACGTCCGCGCATCAATTTGTATCAATTTATTATTTCCCGTATCTACTTATCATTGGAAACTCCTTAGAGTTGGCGCGGATAACACACGTCAGATAAAATCTTAGATCCCTTGTGTGTTTCTACAGGATGATGTTAGGAATCTTGTTGAAATATTTTTTTATATTTCATGAGCAATTATAGTATGATGTTGATTGCCCGTACCTACTGATCTGGGTTCGAAACTTCGACGTGATTTTGTTAATAAATAATAGGTAGGTACTCAAAAAGAACGCTAATGATATTAGGTAACATATTAATCTATTTATGTCCTTTACGTCCTCTTTTACATTTTTTTTCATAATAGATAAGCTCTTTCAAACACAAACAAAATCAATTTTTAAAAGTAATGCGTACCTACAGCAGCAGCTTCAGGAGGTTTAAAAGACTCCTATGCCTCAAGACTTGCCTTAGTTTCAAAAAACATTGTACAGAAACCTTTAATTTATTTTATGTGCATTTAGTTAGCGATTTTGGTTTATTTT
>LGAG01000460.1:215777-226904 GCA_001278395.1 Lerema accius
TCCTATGCCTCAAGACTTGCCTTAGTGACAAAAAACATTGAACAGAAACCTTTAATTTATTTTATGTGCATTTAGTTAGCGATTTTGGTTTATTTTCTAAAGTTTCTAACAAATATTAAATAATTAATTTCATTTGCCTTATTTTGTATTAAAATTTTACAGCCTGTAGAATTTTAGGTCGCTTTTATGAGTAGGCAGTTAGGTAATGTTTAAGGTTTTAATCTACCTACTTCATGATTTCCAACATCTTTTAGCTTTGGAGATGGGATAGGTTCTTATCCGCAGATTAGATTGATACAGTCAGTTCATTTTTATATTGAAGTAGTTTGTTTGCCTACTTGCCTATTAATAATGCTTTATCTTCTCGTAGTCGGTAGTCCCCTAATCTTAGTTTATCACAATAAAATTATATAATATTTCCTGTATTACACTTACTTACATTTAGCAACCCGCTTAAAATAAATTTAATATTTCTTCTAAAGAATCTGCAATATTTATTTTGGCTGGTAAGAAACAATAATGATTTAGTGTATTAATGATGCTACCGAATTAATTTCTAAGAAGGTAAATATTTTGTCTATACTTACGACATAACCATTCAGCCGTGACCACGATCCCTGCAATTGCATGGAAATATCGTGATCGTGAATACTTAAATTACTCATCTATGGTACTTAACATACGGTATTAAAATGTCCTGTTTAATATTTATACCGCTGCTATATTATCTGTTCTCGTTAATAGAAATTGTCAAAAAGACGCGGTCAGATTTGACAGCGCAATTTTCTTTGTCTGTGACTTTGTCAAAAAACAAAAGCCGGAGGAAGAGCGAGCGTGTTTTCAACAATGGCAGATCCTCGTATTCGACAAATAAAGATAAAAACCGGTGTTGTAAAACGCATCGCCAAGGAAAAAGTAGTTTATGAAAAGGAAGCGGAGCAGCAGAAAAATCGGATACAGAAGTTAAAAGACGAAGGTCAAGACGAACATGATATTAGAAAGCAAGAGGAGGTTCTTCAAGAATCCCTAATGATGGTCCCTGACTGTCAACGGAGGTGAGTCATGATAGAGGAGTATTTTTTACCGTTTGAACAAGTTAAACACAAAAGAATACGATGCACAATACAGCGACAATGACGTCACGCATTTTTTAAGAAGCAGATGCTAATAGGTTATTTTAAGTATTTTGTCACTGCTACCCTCTGCTGATGCGGTATATTTTAAAATATATCGTGATTAATCCTAAATATAGAAGGACACATTACTGAATGTTCTATTGTAGTCTTGCCATATCTCTTGTTTCTAGTCAGTCCAAAAAGTATCATCACTTAGCACATCTGAGTATCTTTATTGTTTTATTACCTCGAAAAACATTATCCTTCTATCACAGTTGGGTTAAAAATGATCGCATCACTAGACAACACCTTTATTGTGATCGTAATTATAGAAAATCTACTTATAGCTTTCAAATTTCTATGAAAGAATTTAAATGCGATGACAAAGCAAACATTGCTTTAAAAGGAAACTTAAATGTTGCAGGTTACTAAAAGCTTTCGCTGATTTGAAAAACACACTAGATACAGAGCAAGACTTGAAGGAGCACGAGGACTACCTTGCAGCAGAGCAAGTGTTGAAAGACGCCGAGTGCCAGCTTCCCGACAACGCTTAACCCTCACTTTAGTTATTTATTTTAATTTCTAATATTTTTATACATTTGTAACAATCATGGCATATAATCGTAACTTTAATAACAATCATCGTGGAAGCAATTTTACATTCCGTTATGTTCCTGATTTCCCTCCGCCTCCGATACCTCCTCCCGTTTTACCCCCTATGAGGCCACCGCATTACCCTACACCGTTACCCCCACCTTACATCCAGGCAGTAAACACAATAGAAAGAGATCAATCGATCGATCAAGATTTTATAAAAAGGTTTGAAAGTCAAGTACCAGAAGTAACTAGTAAATTCAAACCTGTAACAGCAAGTATCACACAGATTAAGGAAGTAATAAGGGACATTCTTATAAAATTAAAAGACTTTGATATACAATTGAAGCACTTAACAGAAAATGTTGAGGGTCTTTCTGAAGATGAGTGGAGAAAGAGGATGGAAGAAATGGAGAACAAACAAGAGGATATTAGCAGTGAATTGGAGAAGTGTGTAGGTTCATGTATGGACATGTCTAGAAAACAGTTAGCTAAACGAGCTGCAAAGAGGTTGCGATTGAAAAGACTGAAGGAGGAACGGAATTTGGCTAAGAAGGAGAGATTAAAGCAGTCGGAAGAGAGATCAAGAAAAATTGATGAGAATTTGCAAAAGATTAAAGATGATATCTTAAAAGCTCAAAAGGTAGGTGTTTCTTTTTAATTTTTTTTCAAAAGTTCAAATTACTGTTACAATGTGTTTAAAATTAGACGATAAATGAGTATGATTTATTTATAACACGTCACTAATGAAAGATTTACCCGCCAAAATGTTTACTTACCTGTAATTGTTATTTGGGGTTTTGCTTTCATTTGACATTTACTAAAATGGTGAGAAGAAATTACACCGCGGAAGAATTACCAAGATTTTTAGAAAATACTGATTTCGATGATAAAATACTCATAATGTTTACCATTTATATTTAGTACCAGAAAACTTTTACAAAATTTTATTGCACTTTCTGAAAGTTTAGGTATTTTGCTATACGTTTACATAGTTTTTATTGAGATATTGCGCCACGTTCATAAAAAAAATAAAGCCCGAAATTGCATTAAGAAATGAGTCACATGTGACTCCTGAACTTATACCTAAAGTTCATTATGAGTCATATGTGACTCACTGGACAGTTAAGTTGTTAATTTAAAGTGTTCTTATCACTTACATTTCAAAGCTCTGCAAAGAAATAGGATTAGATTAGAAAAGTATATTATTAATATGTTGTGAATAAAGATTTTTTATTTTATTTTAAACTATATCTCTTTTAGGCAGAAGAAGCGAAATTGCAAGCGGATGTGGTTCTAAGAGAAGTGAGGAGACAGAAACACGATGCTAAGAAATGCCTCCTAAAGATAGATGCTTTATTGAAACTGCGGAAAGCAAGACAGAATACTGCCAAGGGACGGGGGGAGCCTGTTTCTGACAAGGAAACAAATACCTTTGTCAATAATGTTGGTAAGTGTAATATTTTTATTTACTAACTTCAAAAAATAAGATTATCAATTGGATTTGTAGGTAGTACTAGATTTCCTTTGTGATTTCTTGTCTTAGTATTTTAAGTAATTAAGTTTCCTAATTATAGATATTATTGCAGTTTACACATTATCACGATTATTATTAGGTTAAATACAATTTTTAAAGATGTATTCTATAAACTATAATGATAAAATTCTCAACTGTTATTCAAAAAGGAAACTAATTGAAGGTTTAGCTAATCTATTTATATAGGTTCTGTATTTTATATTGTTTGTAATTTTTAACATTTGTTAAAAGTAAGTTGATTTGTAATAAAAAGTAATCCATTCATCACTTTGCATCTTATTACAGAGAAACTCAAAGCACTATGGAATCAGAAACTTTTAATTTATGAAAAGGAAGAAAGTGAATTGAATGCCAAGTTGGTAGGAGATGCCGTGGCAACAGGAACTAGTAATGATGACTCAGTAGGGGTAGAAGCTGGCCTTGCAGAGTGGGTTGAAGTACTATTCGGAGACAGGAACGATGCACCACAAAGGGATTTCTGTGGGGATATACATCAATTCATTGCAACAAGGTTTGTTTAATGTTGTACTATTTCCACCTTTCCCCTCCTTGGTTTTGGTAGACATAATATTGACGACCCCGTAGCCTAGTTGGTAGTGACTGCCTGCGAAGCGAGGGGTCCCGGGTTCGATTCCCGGCCGGGGCAGTTATTTATGTGACAGATAGATGTTTGTTCTCGGGTCTTGGTTGTTAGTGATGTGTTATGCGGAAGTATGAGTCTGTTAACGTTTATTATGTATTTATTTATAATATCCAGTAGAATTAAACAATTTTCTGAGATTTTACAGATTCTAACTTAGTCCCTATTTTTATCTGAATATAAAGAAGTATTTTGATTCATTTTATAACTTGATTGATGTACTAAATAAAAAATTATTATGTTTTTAGAGCACAGTGGGATGAGTATCTAAACGAAGATGGAACTGCAATACCCGTTGGTTGGGTTGTACCTCCCCTAGAACCTAAAAACGTTATCGTCACAACACAAATTACTCCAGTTTCTGATAACTAAGTTCTTCTCATTTTCGAATGTTGTGTAATTTATATTTTATATGATTGCTTCTATGAAACTGATGTATGGCGACCATGGAGATATGAACCGTGCGATGAGAATACCGCATGAAGAAGATACCGTGGGATGACAATACCGCATGAAGAAGATACCGTGCGATGAAAATACCGCATGAAGAATAGCGTGCGATGAAAATACCGCATGAAGAATAGCGTGCGATGAAAATACCGCATGAAGAATAGCGTGCGATGAAAATACCGCATGAAGAAGATACCGTGCGATGACAATGCCGCATGAAGAAAATACCGTGCGATGACAATGCCGCATGAAGAAAATACCGTGCGATGACAATGCCGCATGAAGAAGATACCGTGCGATGACAATGCCGCATGAAGAAAATACCGTGCGATGACAATGCCGCATGAATAGCGTGCGATGACAATACCGCATGAAGAATACTGTGCCTAAAAGTTCTATTTATTACATGTCTGTTTACATCTCTGAAGTCTCTCTTCCGCTGTCGATAAACTTGACCTCATGTGGTAAACGATAGACGTCCATTGTTAATATTGAGAAATCATTTTGCTTAGCTTTTTACGTGGCCTTTGTATTGCATTTAATGCTTCCGAGTAAATTGATTTTTTACATGTTTGTGTATTTTATTCCGTAAGAATAAATCCTTGCTTAAACATGGGGCAGTTTGAAATAAGTTTTATTATCTGTATTATATTTCATTAAATTTAATACGCACCTCTAATTTCAAATTTATGTGCGTATTAGATCCATATTGTGAACAAACCTGCGCAACTGAGAGTTCTCTATAAAGTTTTCAAAGGTGTGTGAAGTCTGCCAATCCGCACTGGGCCAGTGTGGTGGACTATGGCCTGTACCTCACACTGTGAGAGGAGATCCGAGCCCAGCAGTGGGACAGTTATGGTTTGCGATGATGATTAGTGGAATAGGATAACAAGGAAAGACGCAAATTATGACAAATCTTTTATTCACTCATTTGATTCTTATGCAGTAAGAAATTACATGTAAAAACGCACCAACAACTATCAAGTATCAGTCGTATTGCTTACGACCGTCATTTTATATCTATACTGAAGTCCAAATTGGGTTTAAATTCTGGACTAGTTTTGACACTCAAAGAGAGGCATTTCATTTCGGTAAGACGATTAATTGCTCCTAAAGTATTTCTAATAAAAATAATACATGATGTGTATTTCTACTATAATATCCAAACAGGGTAGCTTGAACAGTCGTGTCAAAAAGAAAGTGTTTTTTTTTAATATATTAAACAATAACGCTTTTTTTTTCACTGACAATATATTGAAATTATAGTGTAATAATTTGTATTGATAGAAATACTTGGACATGTATTATTTCTATGGGAAATACCTACTTTAAGAGCATTAAATGGATTAACAGTATAACTCCTGTTAACTTCGTTTGGCCTGGATAACCGCCTAATACTTTCGTTTACTTTAACCCCAAAAGCATATTATGATATCCAGCTTAACATTAATTTGTTATTCAGCTAGCTTCACCTAATTCAATCCCACGGAATCCAAAAGCACTAGCAATTCTAAGATCCCAGGGATTTAAGAACTTTGTCTCACCCTATGAGAAATGAGATAGCGATTACATCTTATAATTCATATTATTGCTGAGAAAGCAGTCTTTTGCTACCACAATTGTAGTTTATTAATGTGTTTTGCATAAATGAAGATAAATAATAACTAAATTGTTAAGGCATGTAAAAAAGTAATTTTTTCATGTAGGAAATGAGGGAATATAAATTTTGTAAAAAATGGAATAGTATTGTATAATAATAATAACTATTTTTTTTTAAATACGTGCGGGGGAGTTTCTTTTCCCCGTTTCTTCTCCTCCACAATAAAGCACCTTTACGAAACGGGAGTAGATTAAAAGATGACGTGCATAAGTGTATCATTGATACCTATATGAATAAATGAATTTGAATTTGAATTTTGAATTTCACCGGTCTAAAAACAATAGGGTAAAAAAAAATAAAAAAGGCGGGAAAATAAATTTTACTAATTACAAAATACAGATAAATAAAAAAAATACATATCTTGCACGGTCACAGAATTAATAAGATAGTACCAAACTGTCTTCAGCTTTCATTATAATACAATAATATTATGATTGAATTTTTGAAACAAAACAATATTGTCTGTTGATAAATTCCTGAACTATTTGTGACAATTTTGGATATTGTTGGAACGAAATAAATTACTAACTTTTTATTTTTACAGAAATCTTTCAGATATCTTCAGAATATCGAACCAACAATTTGTAAATAAAATATAATTACATTTTTTTTTTTTTCTGAAGAAGTATTTATTACAACCGAATTTTTTATGAAATAATATTTGTATTAAAATAATATAAACATGTTGTAGCAAATGAAAGAGAAAATTATTCAGACTCCTTGAAAGTCGATTGATCAAAACCTACAATTAGTATAGGCGAACCTAAAATTGAATACTTTTAGATATCTGGTTTTTAAAATCAAAAATGCTCAAATATATTTCGGTTAAAATTACACTTACGTCAGTTAGCTTTCAAGGTATCCAAATATCCGAGAAAAAATCACCCAAGACTGAACACAACGTAAATAAGAATACCGGCATCGTAGAACATAATCACAGACCAAAAAATATATAGACGCAGTCTTCGGAACAAAGAAGCGTAGTAGCGAAACCATAACGTTAATAACAAATGATAACGTTTCCCTTTACATTTCTCGACATACCGTGCTTGTTGACATGTCAAATTGTAAAAGAAAAGAAAAAAAATTTACCTCACTTTTTTGTTCTGAGCACTGAATCTACTATATTTTTTGGTCTGAGAACATAATAAAATGTATGTAAAGCTATCCTTCATAACTCTATAAGGCATATTGAGAAGTGTTTGGGTCGTTGTCAATGTCATTTACTAAAGGCACATGCAAATTGATCAGTCTGCAATCACTGTTGCCAACCCTGCAATGTGAAAACATTCAAATGCGAGACATTAAGAAGTTGGCGAGTTGTATACTACCTAGTTTAATCCTGGACAAATTCTTTTATGGGAGTGTTCAACTGTTACGTAACGCAATTTTTGGCCCCTCTTCCCTCCATTTAACGCGCTGTAACGTTTACTTTCTCAACGTTACGTAACACAAATTACCATTTTTATCTAAGAATGTAGACGGTTTTTCGAGTTATTTCCCTGATTTTTTGTAATAAAAAAAGTAATATTACGTAACGCGTTATACGACCTCCCGCGCCCACCGTTACGTTACGCGTTACGTGACACTTGAACGGCCCCTATTTGCTTCGACAGGCTAACTACCACCATAAACCAATCATAAATTCCTAATCGGATATTATCAGTTATTTCAATAAAAAATATACCAACATTATTTATAAAATTTCCCGAACACTTCTGAAAATGCGCGCCAAATGCCACATAGTCTACATTACTCTTTATTATAAAAATTACATTTAACGTATAAAACGCGGGTATTAGCTAACACATTGCCGTACGTACTTTGTTTTTCGTAGTATTTTGACTAACCTAGTTCACTTCACTTCATCACTTCACAATTTTCCTTCCGTTCTGGGGATTAAATGCCTTTTTAATCAGATATAGAGAATGCACTTCATATGTCACCGGATAGGAACTCACAACTTAGATCCTGACGTAATAATACACTATTGTAGGGGATATATTTTTTGCAAAACGATTGAAATAAATAACAACAAAAGTAATAAGAATTCGTACACAATCCCACTGAACACAAGCGACACTTCCAAACAGCCGGTAGCGAATTGGTTTAAGGCTTAATCATTTAACGTTACACGGAGGCACTGTCCTTAATGCTTTGTGGTGTTACTTCAGTGCGAGGCCTCTCTAGCTGTGGGGCCTCAGGGGCCCCCAGGAGTGCGACCTCGGGCCTCTTCAGGAGTAGGGCCTCTGGGGCCCTCCAGGCGTGGTGCCTCCGAGGCCCGCACGGCCTACTGCCACAGGCCGGCGTAGTTGCCGATGAGCGGCGCGGGCAGGGGCCCCCCGGCAGCAAATATCCGGGTCCCGCTGTCGTCGTAGCAGTGGGTGTAGATGGCCGGCACGTACTTCACCTGGTTGAAGCCGTCCGCTTGGTCCTCTGGAAACTAGAACAATACAACTTGTTAATAAATCGCAACATAACTTGTTAATTTTGAATGGTTTGAGATTTGACAGGGTTTTCAAATTCAAATCATTTATTTCGTCTTAGGAAGTATAGTAGAACCACGTAATTTTTTCCGATGTCAGTTTGATGTTGTCAATTTTGATGGCATCAGATCATTCAAATTGGGCCCAAAACCAAAAGTGCCGGCCAAGAAAAAAAAGTCAATGTATAGATGACACACATACCATCAATTGCTACTATCAGACTAACGCAATGGGACGAATAGTTTAGGTGTAGTAAAAAAAAAGGAGATCATTCACGTTTCATACTAATTTGGGCTCGATAAGATAAGTGCCGGCCAGTTAACAAAATTATGATCCATAATATGATCGACTACGACAAAACCAAACATTTCAATATAATGACACCATTATCCTTATAGTTGGAAAAGTTAATAAGACAAAGGTTTAGGCCTCTTGTTGATGGCACGTTTCATAGATAATACACTAATGCACGTTTTCTTGACCGTACGGCGTGTTTGCCGTGCGGTAGAAAAAACGTACGAGCATGTACATAGCCCGGCAAAGTTACCGGTCAAGACAATGTTTATTTATATTCATCTCGGTTAAAACCTAAACAGACTGTCACTAAACCGTGAAAACGTCCGGCGTCGTGGAAACGCTCACGAACATTGCCATACAACACTGGTACAAATCTCGCCATGCGTCGACACGGCGCGCCGAGGGGGACGCGCGGTGCACACGGCGGCGCCGCCGTGCCGTAACTCAGCCGCGTCCGTGTACAAGCTCTCATAGCAATCCATACAATACTGACGACCGCGCCTACGCACGGCGAATTCACCGTGGATTTTTACGCCGAAAAACGTGTGTGTACAAGAGGCCTTAGAGTTCAGGAACTCCAAAAATAGGGCATATCTGTTATTCCCTTATATTTTGGAAGTAATAAGTTAGATCCATTATTATTATGATCGGTGACGTTGAACCAAACATTCCAATATATGACGACAACATCCTAATGTCAATAGTTAAAAAAAAAACTTCAACTCTAAGTAGGTACCTACTTATGACGTCATCACTAAAGTTATGTAAGACATATAAAATTTTAATATTACCTACCCAATCACTACATCGTCTTACAATTGGTTAAAGATAGTTTATACTTTATAATTTGTTTCTAGTTAAGAATAAAACTTCACACGGGCAGCTAGTTATAGTAAACAGGAGTGCACTGACCACAAATCCCCTGGAAGCCCGCAGAGTGACCGTCTTCGTAGAGTGGATGTTACTCTCCAAGTACTTGCCGGCGCGCAGGTCATAGAACATCAGGGAACCTGCAATAGGGTTGTTGACAATTTTTATTTTTTATTTTATATTAAAGTATAGTGATATAAGTACATATAAAAATATTATTTCTGAAAAAAATACAAGATATGACCGAAGATTTCGGATTTTAAAATTTTAATTCAAAAATTGGCGCCAAAACGACCACGCAATGTCGCCGCCATTATGATGACGTCACTCCATTGCCTCAATCTCGTCTCGTATTCACTGTATTTACACGACACAACACACTACCACATTCACAGAACGCACACATTTGTTAACGAAATTACTCCTAGATAATGTCACTGTCACTGACATGACAACTTATGTTTAAGACTGACGTCACATGATGAATTCTTTCGTTTGAAGTCACGTGACATACAGATAAAAAAACTGAATTAATTTTTTTGATTTTATAATAAATTAAGTGCTTTATAAAATAAAATGGATGGGTAAATATCTTATTATGATTATTACATATCAATATAACCAAGTCTCATTTTATTTTGATTACTGTCAACAACCCTATTGATATTAATGTGTTATCATTAAATATGATGATGATTCCGACTGATAGTATGGTCTTTTAATTGTGGAAAGCTGGAAAGTGTTCTTATTTACTAGCGCTTTGACTAAAAAAGAAGCATGAATGAACTGAAAAGGTTGTTTACCTTTTAAATCACGACGAAACAAACGAGGTATAGCAAGTATAGTTGTTACCTAGTCCAGTGCCGATGGTGAGCATGTGTCCGCGGAAGCTGGCGGAGCGGATGCCGCAGCCGTTGTAGCGCGACGTGATCTTCTTCAGCGACTGCAGCGTGCGGCAGTCCAGCAGCAACGTGTACGACTTGCAGCCGATCGCGTATACACCGCTCTCCTGTACACACACACACACATACACACAAACATTAGTCGGTTATAAGAAGTCGAGCAAATGTGAACTTTATGTCAGGTATGTTAAGGTTCAATTTGACTTTTGTAGAAGTGTTTTAGCCTGGGGGAGTAGGTGATTATTGCGTCAGCAGTAGTTATTAAAATTACGTATATTGCAAATACAATTAATAAAAAAGACAAAAGATGCATATAACAATGTTTAAGTAAACATTGGGTAAAGAGTTTTGCTTATTATGCTGACAAGTTGGGGGTAAATAATTGTGATACATCTGCTTACGTAATACTCATGCTTATGTAATAATTACACCTAAGTTGAATTATTTTGCTCGGAATAAAATTTAATTCGTAGTATTGTATATTCATAGTATGTACGCAATGTAGATACTTCATACTGAAAAGATGTACCTATAACAATGTACCTATAGTAATTGAAATAAAAAAAATATTTTTTT
>LGAG01000460.1:233234-248699 GCA_001278395.1 Lerema accius
TCGTCTGAGGGCCCACAATTAACGAGTTGTAGCGTTGGCCGTATTACACCTACAATTTTTTCCTTTAGGCTACAATTTTTTTAAGCTCCTACTAAATTTTTATCGAAAGGGAACCAACGATTTTCGATGTGGGCCCTCGGAGGGAACGCAAGCAAATTTTTTGTTGGTATTTTAGAGCACTCTTGTTCTTCAGAAGGCAGCAGGACAAAATAACACTTAGAAATATTAAATAATTGAGTACTTACCTAATTACACCTTATTATATTTGAAATATCTACCTAAGTACTAAAAGATATAACAGCGTTTTCAACGTCCAGTTCCGTCAATTCACAGCAGTCATGTAAACGTTTGGTTTTCATTACATTTAAATGCAAATTGATTGAATGCTTTCAATCTGAAAGGGTGGTCTGTAAACTATTGAAAGCCAGCTACGGATCAAAATTCGCTCGCATCCAGTTTTTGTTTGACCGTTTGCATTACAGATTGGTGGATAGAATACTGCCTACTTGAAGCTTTTAATATCATAACCATAGGCATTTCCAGAGGATGTTTATCATCAGTTTGTGTAAATATAGCTGGTGAGTAGACTAGTTTGTAAAAATTACAAGATTTCAATTAGGTACCTATGTGTAATTTAGAACTATGTTTGTTTTGAAAGTTGTAGGGGGTAAGTGGGGAAGAATAACCGAATGTCAGCAAATATACTCTAGCGGATAGATAAAGAATTAATTACAATAAACTAGAATAGTCTAGAATCGCGCGCAGTGGAGGGGGAAGCGCCGCCATTTTGAGGTTATTTAACGACGTAAATAAATACAAAGAAGTACCTACCTATATTTTATGTTAAAAATTAACTTGTAACATAAACGTATTCCTGTAAGTATAAAATTCATTTCTATTAATTATTTTCTATTAATTATTACCTACTATGGATTTTACCACAGAACATCAATGTTCGCATTCCTCAGTCAGTTTATGACAAGTTAGCTAGTTTCTACAATTCATTGTAGGTATTACTCGAAGCATGTTAGAAGTCTGTCGCGATAGCTAAATGTAATTTCTACTGTCCCGGGACTTCTGGCGATGACAGGCGACAATTTGAGGTCACAGATATTGTTTAGCACTGGACCTATATTGTGCCACAATTCTTTGTTAACAAAAACATGATTTATGAAAAGGGTCAACGATTATTTGTCGGCATCGGGTGGGTTGGCCAGACTGTCCGTTAATATGAAAAATATATTAAATGATAGAATAGAGGATCTCTAACCTTGCCTTCTACATGTTGTGTGAAAAATGTTTTTTTTTTTATGAATTGAGAATAGCAAACGAGTTTGCAGTGCCACCATCCCCTGCCGTCTATGGAAATCGTGACAAACGTCAAGTAGGGCTGTAGGAGAGACTAACATTTAGTAGAGACTGGAGAGATAGGCAGAGTAGAGGGGTTTTAGTGGTTTTCACTACACGAGGTTTAACATGCGCGCGTGTGATGTCCTTGTATATCAAAATTGTGGTAATATTCGTATTGTTTTATTGTTTTAATTTAATGGTTTAACAACAAGTTTAAAAAAAAATTAGCTCTCTTCACATCTTCCCTATATAACCGTTACCTAATTATGCCAAAACTCAAATTATATTTAATTTTAAAAAGGGATCTAAAGTGAACCCTGAACCCTACATAGATACACACTATTACTGACAACTAGACATACAATTTAGTTAGTCAAAACGCCTTTAATGTAATATCCCAGTACGTATCAGTTGATATGTCGGGGCCACGCTAGGTCTGCAATCACGCTGTATTCAGTTAGCTCTGTGAATATGTATGAACTTCCACAGACGTGGGTAGGCCAGCTGATTGATAACAACTGTGTATGTTACGAATATATTGCATCTAATATATGTATAAATAAACACGTTCAAATTAAAATATTTTATTTTTAAAACTAGCTTTTATTACTTGTTAATAAGAAAAAGAACTAAAAAATTAAAAAGTGCAAAATTCAAGTCGCTACTGTTAACCGTTGAGGAGTTCAATCGTCTGGAGCCAATCCTGGTAGCAGTATCACATCATGCTTATTATAAACATGCATTGTCATCAGGACTGGACCAGTGTGTAAAATTTTAGCTCAATCGGACACCAGGAAGTGGGTGAAATTTAGCTTGCAAGATTTGATTACAAACACCGGAAAGGTGAAACTAACCCCGTAACCCCGTAGCTCTGCCCGCGTAATTTTCAATATTGTTACCCCTGTGACCTTTAAGGGAAACTAATTTTACCTCGTCTTTAAAATGTTATCAAAACAAACAAACTACTTTTTTCTGTATCTTTTATTTTACGGTTCTTTTACTTTCTTCGTTACCTCCGTAAAATTGCTTATTAACCCCCTTGGGGTAATTACCCCAGGTTAGAAACCCAGGACCTAAATAGTATTATAAGCTAAACTTACCGACATAAAATTTCTTCTGTTAGCAATTTACACCTATTTTAAATTCTTCCTCCAATTGTTGAGAAAAAATTGTCGGCATAATTGCTTTAAATTATCCCCCCGAGCATGAAATATCTTCAAAAACGATTACTGCAACGACTACGACGAAACAATCTTTTTAAATAGCGTGATAAAAGCTCATGATGTCCTGGTACTATTAAACTTTACAGCTGAGATTGTAAAGTTAAAATTTTACAGTTACAAGATGTAAAGGTTGACTAGAATAACATCGCGACTGTTTAGTTTAACTGATTGATTGATTTTAGTAACATACTTTTGAATGAAGTTCTATCTTCATACCGAATTTCATCAGAATCGATTCAGTGGTTTATACAGAAAAGTATATTCGCATTTATAATTATTAAGTAGGGACTTCCGTCTGTCTCCTTCCAAGCTGTTTTAAAAATCGCTTCATTATGTTCCATAACTCTACGTTTTATAATCTCTAAGAATTCTTAATGACTAATGCGGTAAGCTCGTGCAAATATTTAAAGAAACTTGTATAAAAACTGCGGGTTGTTTAGCATTCGCCGCATTCAGCCAGTCGGGTTGTATGATTTCTACTCTGACCCCGTTATCGTACGACCGACGACCCCTATGCAGTCCTGTGCAGTGTGTACGATACCTTATTCGTATGCAAGTATCAAAATTTAAATTAAGAAAGTTAACAGTCAGTCTAAAATTATTTATTTTGAGTTCATTACGCCAGGGAGCAATGCTTTTCTAGAGTACCTATGTATGTATGTATTGTATGTATGTATTGTATGTATGTATGTATGTATGTATGTATGTGTGTGTATGTATGCATGTATGTACATGGATTTTTTGGCACACTCTACACACAAAACGACTGGATGAGTTTCGGCGTGTGAAGTACCATGGGATTTCTACCCATTGTGAGAGTGTATTGGCTATAGTTTTTTAATTCGAGTTAACCCAACCCACACAAAAATTATTAGCAGCTGTGTTTTTGCTTTTCTATTATTTTGTCTTAAAAACTAAATAGTTCCTAACGAAAGTTAAAACTGTAACGAACTACATTTATAAAAATCATGATATTAATTTTAATTTCGTCTCCAATATCACGACAAAGGGAATCCTAGTTTGCGGAAAAAAATGTGTGTGGCGCTTTTTTCAATTTATATAATGTAATAGTAAACAATACAAAATATTGACAACATGCGCGGCACATAACATCTATATCGAATTGAAAAAAGCCAGCAAGAGACCATTTTGTATGCAGCTATCGTACAATCAACTCCACCATTTTCACAAGTTTACGTATTTCTACTGCTTTTTACTGTACAGTGCACACTTTTGTGCATTTACTGGGCAAATAAAATGAGAATAAAATTAAAAGTATTGTTACAATTTTTAAAATCATTAAATTAAGATAATAATATTTTCGTCATTCCAAAGTTATATCGATCAGAAAAATATAAGTACATCTGTCTGTCAAAAAGATCAAGCTAACTTGAACAGGGTAGATATAGTGCTTAATACTTATTAGATTGGTAGATTACCATTAATACTTACTTGTGTTGCCAATAAATCAGCCCTTAATACCTAGAATTGTCGACTATTAGTGTTGCCAATAAATAGTTTTTACTGTAGTCTAAATAGCTGACGAAAAAAGCACTGCCTGCTTAGTACAATTACCAAATTGTTTTCTCCTAAGTAAAGTTATGCAGTATATCTTTCGCGTGTTACAATAATTGTTACAAAGTCGGTTCTAGTTTACACTATTGTTACTGTGAGTTGGTTGCGAGGTATGGCGGCCCGCCAAGCGAAGTAACTTGCAGCGTCAAAATACTAACAGACGTATGTTTTCAACCATATAGAATAGTAACTTGAGTGTTGCAGCTTACATAGCAGAGATTAATATTGAACTTACATTCGGATATGGCTTTCAAAAAGCTTAGATTTGTCTACATAAAGCCGATGATATTGATAGGTGTTGTATATCGAGGACGGTCTTCTACCAAAACGCTGTTTAGCCATTATATTTTTACTTTAGCGTGGTAGACTGCGCGCAGTGAGTCGTTGTGAAGTCGTAGCTACGTCGTTACTTTGTCGAATCGTTCCCTGTTCAATACATATTTAGAAAGTTACGCTGTGTAAATATTTACTTTCTGTAAGTTTATTTATATGGCATAAGTGACGTTTGGTTATCATATAAAGCTTGATAAAAAACAGTTGATCATTGCACATGAAATGTTACAAAGAAATTCAGCTGTAAGATTAAATTTTAAACAACTTTGCGTTTGCATACTTATTTGGCAGCCGCTCCGGCGTATTTACCGGAAAGCTACAACAATAATTGGTACAAAGTCGGTTCTAGTTTACACCAGTGCCTCAGCAACGACTACGCCAAGACTTGGCTCGTTGCCAAGCGCTAGTCAATCTGCTTACTTGGCGCGTCAATATGACACAAACCAAGTGGACGCTTGGCAAACATTAGGCGTTTTGAACTGAGGACTATTCTACATTTTACAATTAGCTGGAGTAGGCTAAGAGAGAATCATATTTCAAATGCTTTAACAGAGTCAACGATAGCTTAAAATACCCGACGTAAAGACTGAGTGTTATCAATTTGACGTGTACGTTTATCGATATGTCGATCTCTTGCAAGGCTTCTACACAAATGAATCAATTTTGATGCATTTGTTTGAAAGCTAACGTAATCGGGATGGTTCTAAATTAAGCTCATGGTAAGCATTTACACAGTTGAATGTATAGCAATGGTCTAAAAATTCTCGGGTCAGTAGACTCAATACCATGTTCGTAGACCAGGGTGTCATAAATGGCGACTGAAGTTGTTCACCCTTATTACTTGAAGGTTAGGAGTAGGTACCTAATAATTTGTGTATTGCAGCGCGGATATTGTAATCTAGACGCCAATAATCAAACTAACCTGTTGGACCGCCTAATTGGTTGTCTAACAAAACCGTGTGTTACCGGTTTCATAATCTAATTGGTCAATGTTGTCAGCGACTGCTTATTAAATTGCCTTGTAATTTGGTTGTTCATTAACATCTGTTTGTGAGAGCTGAGAGTAAGTCTTATAATAATTGTATTCTGTGTGCGTATGGCGTAGCCCGGCTTGTGTGTTAAGTAGTCAATAAACCGGAGTGGTTTAAAGGAGTTATTTCTTAAGCCTTTCCGTGCTTCGCAAGGTACGTTACACCGTTAGTCCCAATTGCTAGCTGAGAGGTACTAATGAGTAGAGGTAGATAAGTGAAAGATTTTCAACGCGGCTCCAGTCGCGTAATTTTGCCGTTTTCGCAATATTCTTCATTGTTGCTCCTCTCCTATTTATCTTAGCGTGATGTTTTACAGCCTAAGCCTTCGTCGATAAATGGACTATCTTACACAAGATTTTTTGAAATCGGTCCAGAGTTGTTCCTGAGATTAGCACGTTCAAACAAACAAACTCTTCAGCTGTATATTATTAGTAATAAAAAAATAGATACCTACTATTAAATAAATGTTTCTTTTTCAGCCTTTCTATCTACAATTGTAAGCTGCAATATTAATTGCTGTAAAGGCAGTTACTGTAGGCAAATCGTTCTGGTGGACTTGGCGGCGTCTATTCACCAAGTGATGGCGAAACGCCAAGTGTCAAAATCACTCCGCGGGCTTGTCGTGTCAATTTATGTAAACGAACCTCGGAGCGCGGTGACGGTGAATAGGGACGCTTTGCAGTTTTTGAATTACTGTGACATCTATTTGGCTGATGCCTTCCGGAGCTAGGGGTTAGTGACCCTGGTGATTGGATACCTAACCTATCTCCAAGCAAGTTATGTTTTAGATACTGTGCTCAACTCACTAATAACATAGGCGTGCGATGAACAATGTATTCACTGTTCATTACTTTTCTGTTATAATCTTATAGTAACGCAACGGTCAAGGCATGTATTTTGACTAAGGTGTAGAGTTTGTTAAGCTAGGGCGTGTAGAGTTACGGCATGTAGCATTAGAAACTTAGCTTTCTTATACATGAGATCTGACAAATTTCTACAGCGCGAGTCATAGTGGAAAATTTGACAGAGAAATGTTTTTTGTATTATACCCACAAAACAACGAATAACACATAGACATAGAATTTTTCTTCTGTGATTGTATCAATGTCACACAAAAACAGCACAAATTATTACACCGCAAACATAAAATGTCATTCAAATTTCTGCCTCGCTGAGAATCGAACCTAGTACCCGTTGAACGGTACTCTACTTAATAACTGGTGCGTCATAAGAGTCACAGAAATGTTAAAATTAAAATGTATATTCGTAAACTTTCCGAAACCGATACCCTACTAAACTAATACCCAATTGGTTTGTACTATAAACACAATATAAGTATTAGCAATATCGTTCAATTGTTGTTAAGGGCATGCAGGGTAGTTCAACAACTGTATTAGTACCTCAGTTTTCCATCGAGCCGGGGTATGTTATTACGATATGCCGATGAATGTGCGATATACGAAATCGAGCGGTTGGTTTATGCGATACTATAGAGTTATTTTGTCCTACTACGTGAATTATATGTTACATGTGTAAGTAATGTAGGGTTAATATAGTTATAAATCACTTAATAGTGATTAAGAATGACGATTATAAAACCGTAATTACATACTTAGTTGCCAACTCAATAGAATGATTAATGAGATTTGTGCCAATTTACGACATAGGGAAATAAGATGATATTTTTTTGGCTTATCCCATCTAGTGCGATATAATTAAATGGGTTGTTCAAAAATACTTATACCATTTTTAATTAAGGTTTTAATTTAGGAAATATTATGCATTTTTTATTAATAAATAAAAAAAAAATCACGTTATTAGCTTACAAGTAATTTTAAACGAAAACTATATCAAGGATCACTACTATACCCAACTAAGAATCATACAATCGCTAGTAGTATTATTAAAAGGCCATCTTCGCTATCTAAAAGAGTACTCATACCTCTAGGAGGCTAGGCTGTAAACCTGAAAAGTTCCAATCTGATAAAATCTAATAAAACTCGGCTGCAGTACATATGTATTGGCGTGTTTGGCTAGTTGCAGACGTTGAACCCACGTTGGAAGCTCGCCAGGTTTGAAAGTATTATAATTTAGCTGACTAGTTCGTTCCGCATTCATCATATTTTGGAGAATTTTTATCTATATCACCCCTCACAGGTTATAGCGAAATGTAATTATGATGATAGAAGATATAAGGATATGTATGATTTGGTAAATACTCTCAGTATAGTAGTAACTATTATTAGAAAAATTATGGAGCGTTTGTAGCCCCGCGACGTTCATCAATCCTAAATGGTTGATGAAGTGAAGGTACGGTCATTATGTGGATGGGTGACCGTTAAAGGGAAAATTTCTTAAGTGTATCCGGAAATGGGGGGGCACGTTTAGTTGTCGGTTTTGTTAGCTATTGTTAGAGATCTGTCGTTAAGACAAAGGCTTTAGGTAACAAAATCTTTAGGCACTAGTAGTATAATATATAATACTAGTCGTAGTAGTACTTACTAATTCCAAACGCTTCTGTTAATTCCCAATGGAGCATCGGTGTAATGCTCTTGGCTACGAGGGTACTACTACGTAGGAAAAATTAAGTTGAGATCAATCTTTGAAGAATCAGTTGGTACGGTAGAAACGATAACTCTCGATTGAGTAACCATATTCTTATGGTAGCCGTCCAAAGGATTGTTGCCAAATGATTACTGCAATACTTACGAGTGCATGTATCGTTGCACTTTCCGATGCAAGTTGCAAGTGGGCAGCCACCCAAAGTAAAGCACTCGTGAGTTAGGTAACTCGGTTTTCAAGGACCGAAATTTTGGATAAGTGTACATTAATAAGAAATGTAGAAATATCTTTGAAAGTCTTCAATTTTACGTATAAAAAAATGTGGTATCTGAATCTCGATTTTGATTTCCGATAAACAAATATATCTGTCCCGTCCGAGAATCGAACACGGGACCCCTCGCTTCACAGTCAGGGTCACTACCAACTGCTAGGCTAGGGGATCGTCAGTCAATTAAAAACATTATTTTCTAAATTAAGATAATTAATTAACAATACCTGGTACCTACAACATAATGCGGGTGAGTGTTCAAGCATTTTTATCGTAACACTAACGATGATATAATCTAAAATCATAGATTATACTAAAACGTAAGAAGCTATATAAGCACGTATAAGCACGTATAAGTCTGATTAAACCAGCACCATACGTACTAAGCCAATTAAACGCTATTTAGGTTATACGTCACGTGTTCTATCTAGACGGCCGTAGGTAAGTTGATTTTAATCAAATTTATAGCTCTAGATTATACTGCACTGTAATAATGTTGTATGTCTGTCATATTATGGATTAAATATAATATACATACATCATAAAATGTGTTTAAAATCTATGGTATTTTTAATTGATGGTTTTCGAATGATTTCCGGATAGGGCATTTGAAAACCTAATGGAATTTATGTTATTGAAAAATTGCAAATAATTTACGAACTTTAAATAGTTAATAGAAGGAAGGAAAATTCAGTGTTTACTTTAAACCCAACTATAGTACCATCTCTCAGTAGACAAAGGTGACATGAATAATGATTGGTGAACATTACAAGCCACTCAACAACATTGTTTACTATCAATTTGAGTAAATTGTGAATACCTCGTTTTTTTCGTCGTGATTTAAAAGGTAAACATTGACACTACTTTTATTTATTTCATGAATTTAAAAAAATATTTAGAAGTATACAGAAATTTATTTTAACATTAAATTATTGTTTATTCTTTAATTTTTTTTTATTGTGTCAGTCTTATTTATAAATCGATAATTACAATAAAATGACACTGTAAGATTGTTTACTTTTTAAATCACGACGGAAAAAACGAGGTATAGTTAACTCGGCATCTTCTTGAAGCTGGTTAACTAGAAGTATAAATATTGAGGTACCCTCATAGCCTCACTAGCGCCACGTTGTCGGCCCGGCGAACCAGGACACTGCGGTTGGCGGCGCGCCAGACGAAAATCTAGAAAAAATATCGCCGCTACCTCAATCTAATTGTTTTATTTGACAGGAATTTACCGTTAAGAGTCGAGATAAACTTTTTCTACGATTTCTATAAGATTATATCGACGGGTTCCGGGATAATTGTATTAAGCGACATTGGGCGATATGGACTTTTTTACATATTGGAATCGGCGAGTTTTTCTGCCTTGTTTGAGCCGGGTTTGGTGACGATCGGAGCACTTTTTTGTGGCTTAATACAACCAACCACGTTTATTTAAAAATAATATTATTATTTTTTATAAGTTTAAACTCATGGCCCCACACTAGAATTTTCTTTGTCTTGGGTAAAATTAATAATACGAGTACAAATACGAGCCGAGACCTAAAATTAAATCTCCTTATTCTTTCTACCTTAATGGTAATCAAACCCAGGTTCCTTGGAACGTCAGTCCAGCATGGTAACAATTATGCATAGGTCACATACCTCAATCAAAAGACGGAGACATAAAAGTACAAAAAAGCGTTTTATGACTCCGTATTAAAGTGTAGATTAGAATACAAAAAATATCTTGACCAGTAGGTCTGAGTTTTGAATTATAACATTATTTTCTCTCGTAGTGGTTTGAGGTTTTCGTGAGCTTCCAGATTTAGTGGCTGTTAATATTACCGCATGAATTACCACTAAAGAACTCCGTGAGAAACTGAGAAGTAATAAATTCACTGAAAATAAGGGTAAAGGTGCTTCGTTTTAGACGCTGTAATAATATGTAGGATATAAAGTAAAGACTGTTTCATAAATAAGGAAAGTAGGATTATTATTAACTCCTGAATGTCGTAAGAAAAAAATAACGATATGGCCTTAGATTTAGAAGTACACGATTACATTTTTGTTAGTATGGTTTTGTAGCTTATGAGGAAAAGATGTCTGTTTTATCTTTCAATTCGCTTTTTATTATCATTTTTTAACTTTACTCGTACATTGTGGTTTATTGTATCCACAGAGCAAGGAATGTATCTGTATACATCTTCCGTGGTTGTATCACTTAAGTATGATTATTAAAGTTGGATTTAGTTAAACAATTCAATTTAATAGTAGAATGATTTGTTAAACTGTAGTTGACGGCGACTGAAATCCAGGACACCCCGGGATTGGCACAACGCCCACAGGATATGTAACATAGCAAAGTGATATCTCGTGATAGTGGGTTCCTGATATTAACGTACATGTATTCAGTTTAATTTTTTAATGACCTTGACTATAGATATTATTCAAATATGGATACTAGGTAGTACTGGCTGTTAACAGTGGTTTATTATTCAAACATTCAATTTTTTTGGATATGTCAAGTCAAGAATGAAGAATTAGAGATTTGAGATGTACGAAATAGAGTAAAAGCAATGTATAATTAAAAGTAGATAATTCAAGTATTTATTGAAGAGAACATATTTTATTACGATCTTGGCGCAGTGTAATACTGGTCTGGGAACAGTAGGTACCTAATCGTAACCATTAGACGACTAATGTCATAGTCTGCTAACAATCATTTCACAGGAGGTAAACGGGGAGAAGGAGCTCACTGTGATTAATACCTAAATTCAAAATTGCGAATAACAAAAACCGATTTACTCTTTGCCAATAATAGAAAAGCAAGGAAAATACAATCACATTTGAAAAAAAGGGATGCACTGAGTGATTTGTAACGATAAAATGACACCGTGCATCTCTTTCTACGATAGGTTATTGAAAAATGCAACGCAAATAAATGAAATCTTCTCTACTATTACAAATGAACCCTAAAAATAACTACTCAGACTGATAAGTGCATACAGGGATGTTTTTTACGGACGACGAAAGGGGAGGGTTAGCCATAATCGTATTTTACCGATATTTTACGATCATAAACACTGCATGCGTTGCCATTCGTAGTATTGATGTGAATAGGTACTTTAGATGATGCAAAATGACGTCATACAAACTTATTATACAAACATTTACATCTTTAAAGTAATATTATTAGGCTTACTCATAATTTTCTTTATCTCGAGTTCTAGCTTAAGACCAAAAAAATTAAAAAACTTATAAAAGAAAAAAAAAACACTTTTTCTTTTTATTAAATCAAAGTTCGCGATTAATCAATTCAGATTTGGTTTTCAATTTTCTCATCCATATTGAATATTGTAATTACTTTGAAAGTTGTGTTCGGTTTCTGTTTCTGTTCTAACCACGAAAAAAGTTTGTTAGTAAAAGTTTAACCGCTTAGAATAACAGAGATTTTAAGTTTGGTAAAGGGTTTCTGATTTCTGTTTCTTCAGTCAATAGTTATTTTAATTAAACATAGAAAACTAAGATAGCTGTATAGATGTAGATATTATAATGTATTCATCAAGGTCTATAGGTCTGTAGGGAGGGTTTTTTTTTCTTAAAGGGGATATTTTCTTAGAGGATTTACTGGGCGTTAGGTTCTCTGATCTAAAGGTGCTAAGTAACAAATTTAAAAAAAACAACATTAGGAGTCTGATTGCTTAAAATTCGTGGCACCACACTGCTAGAACCGAGAAATATTTTTTACTTATTTGGATGACGATGTCAAAGAGTCAGAAATACTGGCCGCTTTTTACCCCACTTCGTCAAAAGAGTGTGTGTATGTAAATTACTTTCGTCTCCATTTTTATTACGTGCCCCCAACCCGCAATAAAAATTTTAACAGTGGGTTTTTGTCTTCATATTAATTACTAGTGTACCCGTCCTCGCTTCGCTTCGGTAAACCTATGCCAAAACGAAGGTAAAAAGAGTAGCCTAAGTTACTCCTTATTACATCAGTTATCCGCCAGTGGAAGTCCCGTCAATTCGGACCAGCCGTTTCAGAGATTCGCCAGATCAAACAGACAGACAGACAAAAATAAAAATAAAATGTTTTGGTATGTGTACTGTACGTACGTATCTATGCATTAAGTAAAAAAGCGGCTATTTTAATATTACAAAGAGACACTTCAATTTTATTTAGTTGTATAGATATATCTGTTTATTAGCTAGCAACGCATCGAAGACACCTTGGATAGGTATTTTATGATGAAGTGACTCACTATACGTTCGTCTAACTAGATAAATAAACAACAAACACGCAAGCATAAAATAAAGAGGTTCTTGAAGAAATTCCGTTATTATTCTAAAACGCATAACACTAAACAATTGGACCGTAATAAATCTCAATGATATTCATCGATTCTCCCTCATTCCCACCAATCGAGCCGAAGCGATGGTTGGATGTGAGTAGAGCCATAACATTTTACAAGTATAACCTTTTCGGATATTGATGTACAAACATGAACATTTCTATAATATATTTTATATAAAGTAAGCACGAATAGGAAGTAGACCTCTGACCAAAAAATATAATAGACAGTGTTTTTTTTTACAATTTGACGTATGTCACCGAGTACGCTCTGCCGAGAAATGTACCGTGAAACGTATCTTTCGCTGTTAACGTTATGTTTTTCCCTACCACGCTTTTTTGTTGACTGCGTCTATATATTTTTTTGGTCTTTGACTTCTTACTAATACAAAGATAGTATTTAGTGCATTTAAGTTATTCACTGTTTATTAATGGGGGGGTAAAATAAAATGTAGGTACATAATAGTTTTCGTACATTTTATTATAGATTTTCTCTATTTTTTATGGTGTGTATAAACTGTTAGGACAAGTTTTAGGGTCAGGTCTGTCTTCTTTCGGTGAACGATGGTTTTCATTACATAGTAATAACATTTAAAATAATTTATTGTGTCTATTACGCAATGTACGAAACGGGAACACCCCACTTTAGTGTGGGGACCCTATTGATATTACCAGCGTTAAGGTCGCATACAAATGACTTTATTATTTCCGCACAAAAATTAATGTTTCATGTTACTTTTAGCATTCAGTATTCTGCTTTGTTAAAACAAATCATATCGGCAGACCGGGTTCGGTGATATGTCAGATCGTTAAAAAAAGAAAAAAAAACCTTTTTTTTCTGAACACTCAGTCTATTATATTTTTTGGTGTGAGTCTGAGATAATTAATAAACTAATACTGTTTTTCTATGACCCTTTTACGAGTAAATAAACTTTCTGCTTCAACATTTTCAAAGCAATGTAAAATCCAGGTTTCTTGTAAAAGCCTCAGGAGCAACACGTTAGTTCTAGCTGTGTTTGTTTAAACGTTCTTTCATTCAACTCTTCAGTTTTAAAGCCCGTCCAAGCGTTCCTTACAATTCAGGATGTAAATGTAAACGGTCGTAGAGGGCGCTACGAGTGCTACGAGTACTACGAACGCTACGAACGTTACGCGTAGACATTTCATTACTGTAGATCTCTAGTAATATTTTTTTTGTGTAGCTTTATATGTATGTATATTTATCGAGTTTCAAATCTCAATAACATTAAAGAAGTTTTATTTTAATATTTTCTTATTACTAGAGGACTCGATATGTGGTCAAATTTCGACCATTGCTCGTTACGTTTGGATATGGATCGATCGAATTAAATACGTTGTAATGTCATCAAATCTAAGGAATATGACAACAATTGTAAGAGGAAATCTGAACTTGATTTGTATTCATTCTCTTTTAGCTGTGTGCACTTTTCCATATAAACTTTAAGTATGCCGAATTTAAAACTCGTACATACATTACCAGTATGTAGACAACAACGTTTACTCAGTCTTCTAGTTTATTCTTATAATTTTTAACATTTGTACATTTGTAAACATACCGTATGTTTGTGTAATTAGGCCGGCCGCAGTTTGGACACGTTTTCGTACGAATTTTAATCGTGCGGACACGTACGAACAGGTACGAACGATCCCGACATTCCAAGTACTATGGGAGCACGAACACTGGGTGCGAGTTAATCGTACGTACACGTACGTGTAGTTCAGACATCCGAAAACAATCCGAACTTAAAATTATTATTAAAAACGTATACAGTGTGCGCACTTAATTCGTACGACCACGATCGTACGTTACCGCACGATGAAAATTCGTGTCCTAAGTGCGACCGGCCTTAAAGTCTCAATTTCCACTTAGAAGAAAAGTCTAGGTGGAAATAAGCAAGTGTTACGTGAGACAGTTGCGGTATTTTCCGCGCTAGTCGCAGTTTTCTTGTTGCGTAACTGTTTGCGCAGGACATTCACCTTGGCAGGACTCTTGGGACTAAATGCGATTAGTATTTTCGTCCGAGAACATTCAATTTTATTTGTGTTGTTGATAAGAATTTAAAAGACTGGTTTTGGTATGAGATATTTTCGAAAATATTGCTTTGGGTTACACTGAAATGTCACTAATGAAATGTAATTACTGTAGTTTAATTAATAGTAATTAAAAGAAAAAGTCTTAACTGACTATAAAAAATCATAAAATGTAAGGGGACATTGGTGTAAATGACTATATTTGTTGATCTTTTCAAAGTATTATTAAGGAGAGGCATTTGCTTCTTTCACTAAGTACTTATTAAAATACAGCATAAACTTGTAATAAAACAAAAGATAATAATACTTTATCCACGATTATTATTTACAACAGTTATATATTTACAACCATTACGCTAATAAAGTTCGCAGTACATAAAATATTCCATAATATTTTAATCAAAGATTTTGGCGCGAAAACATAGGAAACTGTCATGGCGGCGTTATATCACCCCACTATCTCCAAAATGGCGACAGTCAACGAATCAGTGAACAGCATTGACGGCAATCGACGTCACGCACACTGACTGCTGTTCAATCGCGTGGGAAATTGCTGTATTTTCAATCTGATTCATTAAAGTATCAATAATCGCTTTATTATTTGAATTATCAAGTAAATATTTGGTATCATAATCATTTTCTATTTATAAAGGTACAGGGTACTAAACTTTATGTATAACATGTTGTGTTTTACGATTTCAAACAAAACGCACACTACCACACAGATTGCTACAC
>LGAG01000460.1:249300-259936 GCA_001278395.1 Lerema accius
GAACAGCAATGACGGCTATCGACGTCACGCACACTGACTGCTGTTCAATCGCGTGGGAAATTGCTGTATTTTCAATCTGATTCATTAAAGTATCAATAATCGCTTTATTATTTGAATTATCAAGTCAATATTTGGTATTATCATTACCATTTTCTATTTATAAAGGTAGACGGTACCTACTAAATTTTATGTATAACATGTGTTTTATGAATTCAAACAAAACGCACACTACCAGACAGATTTGGTACACTATACACGTCATCTACTCACGTTAACGGAAGCCTCAATTGACAGACACTTATAGAGGTTGACAGACAGTTATAGTCTACTGTTAGACATAATGAATTTTTGCTAGAATTTCGAGCGCTACGTAAGTCCTCTACATATAATTATTATATGAATAAGTCCTTTAGATAATTACTGGCGCCCATACAAATTTGCAGTAGGTATGTATTAAGTAACTACGCCTCATAAAGTCGTAATTAACAAATTACCAGACAAGAAATATACGTTGACCTTTCTAAAGGACATTAAGTAATTGGAGCTGAACTGAAACATTCTGTTTCATTTTAGTAGGTTCCATACCATGTACTTACAAGACGCTTCTAAAGATTCCCCTCTTATTAAATTATGACCAGTAGTTTAGGAGTTAGAAGGGAACAGATGAACATACATACACACATACAAACCGGTCAAAATCATAACCCTCCTTGTGGCGTCGCCGTAGTCGGGTAAAAATGCGTTATTACCCGTCACCACGTCACTTTGACGAAGTTCTTTCTCACAACCAAAATGAATTCATATAAGTCCTCAATCGATACGAGACGACCTTGTGGAGGTCACTGACCGCGTTAACTAGGTCGAAGGGCTGGCGTTTTCATGCGTAAAGGTTCTACGATAAAACCTCCCCAACCTAACGTCGCCCTTTCGCTCATACCAATCAAAGTAATTACAGCTCATTTTCCCTTGCAAGTTACAGGCGGATATAAATGAAACACCTGCGAGGAATTTGTAGCAAATTGAATTTCTGACGTAATTTGAATTATTATTGAGGGTACGCAAATCTTGTACAAACACAAATTACAATCAAATTGATCAGTAATTACGGCGTTCGTCTCTCACATAATTTGTCTCTGACATTTATAATTCAAATGCCATGTAATTGGGTAATTATAAGACAGTGACATCATTGGTGTCTAGCTAGGTTAACATAATTACTATTGAAATTGGCTTATTGAAGCATTTGGGGGCTTGAGTGCCAGAATATGAAACAGATCTTTCACGAACTTCGAATGGGAAAAATACTAATGATTGCTAACTGGACTACTAATATTTACTAACAGGACTACCCTGCACTAACAATACAAACTTTCACGGTACTTTTACGAACGAATTAACAACTACTAATGGTCTCCTTAACACCATTAGTACCTACCTATGAACCAATTAACAATCCCTTAGTTATACTCGAGGTTTGTCAAGACGCCATTGGCATTGCACTGCAAAATGCTTTGCTATTCGAATTTCTTAAAAAAAAGAAATAGGTACATTTGGTTTTTTCACTTTCCATCAAGCCATAGAGAAAAGCCTGAAGCAGACTGCTTCAAACCGCAAGCGACTGAGCGTAACTGTCCGTCTATGCTCGGCCTAAGTTAAAATAGAACTAACATGACATCTATACTAATATATACTCGTAAAGCTGAAGAGTTTGTTTGTTTGTTTGAACGTGCTAATCTCAGGAACTACTGGACCGATTTGAAAAATTCTTTTAGTGTTAGATAGTCCATTTATCGAGAAAACTTATAGGCTATATACCATCACGCTATGATGAATAGGAGGGGAGCAGAAAAAAAAAAATTCCAGAAACGGGAAAATTACGCGGGCGGAGCCGCCGGCGACTTCTAGTTATACATATATAAACGAATATGCATTCAGAATTTTCTAATTACTACCTATTAGTATGCCAGAATACCTACTGTCTGGCAAGCCAAACTGCGCTATACATCATACATTTTCCATAACATACCGAACAAATAAGTATCTCGACAGGAAGAGTTATCGGCTTAATATACCAGATACTTAATCTTATCGCTCATAAAAGTGTGCGAGAATTTTAATCAAGATTTTAATGTTCAAGAGTTTAAAAGGCTGTTATCTTTTTGTAAAAGGTAAGATGAAATTCGACTTCTATCTTTACTTTCTATCCTTGAGTTCATAGCATAGTATATTTCGCTGGGACGTTTAGTACTGAGTGTCTTATATGCTCCAAGACTCAAAACGTATAATTCTAATACATACCATACCATACGACGTATCATTATATGCGTCCTCAGTATGATGGCGACTATACATATAAAGTTGTGTTCATCAAGTTTTATCAGTCGAGATTTTTATTTATATAATAATGACTATTAGATAAACGTATGTATTTAATCTTCATATAGGTTGATACCACGGAAGAAAGAACTAACTGGAAGACGCATTTGGGCGTGGCCCTGAAGCTGCAAATAGGAACTATGTTCACTACTTATCTTCAAGGAAATTTCAAGTGACACATTCGGTTTCTGTCATGGCGGCTTGAGCGAACTTGTCAAATGTTGCAACATTATAACACGTCGTATCATAATTCAATCAACTTTAGAAAATGAGCCATGACTTATGGTAATAGAGTTGAATTTGTTACGAGCTGTTTTGTGTATTAAGTCTAAGTAAATTGTAATTTTTGTTCTTGACGAATCTTCGCGAAGGAAATATGTGTGTAATGTGTAAATGTGTGAGTGTGGCGACACTTTTCATACAAAATTCCCAAGTTGTTCCTTCTAACCGTATACAGATACGTGCTTTCTCTGTGGTTGATATGTTGTTTTTCATTCAATATTCCAGGGTAGTGAGACAACTTTCCATTAGCGGGGACTGTTCTTCGTGAATGGGGTATAACAAAGAGACGGCGACATGGACTTTAACAATACTCAATGAACAGCCGTTGACGTTGACATCTCTATTATGAGAACGCAGTATTGATTATAACAACAACATCAGTTTGTATGGAGAGTTTATACTACTTATACAGTAGAAGCCCTTTATGCAGAAATAATTATCAATGATTCATTTCACTTCATCAATCATTTTTAGGGTTCCGTACCTAAGAGGGAAAAACGGAACCCTATAAGGTTTCGCTGTCTGATTGTCTGTCAGCAGGCTGTATCTCAGAAACCGTGATAGCTAGAAAGCCGAAATTTTCACAAATTAATAATTGTCGTTGCCGCTATAACAAAAAATACTGAAAATAAAAATAAAATAATAGTAAGGAGGGTCCTCATACAACAAACGTAATTTTTAAGCAATTTTTTTACTCGATCTTAATTAATTCAATGTCGGACTCGCACTTGGCCGTTTTTTTTAAATACTCACCATATTAGGCAGTCAAGTTTTTTTTAAATGATTACTAGTTACATGTGTCTACTATAAAACGTTTTAAAGGCGAAGGTAACTTCGTCCACTATAACCTGACGTCATTTACCAAGCACAATATTAGCAAAGCGTTACGTATTCTTTACGTTCGTCTATTTATAGCAAATTGAGTCACTAGCTGGCCACGTGCCACTCGTTCCTCCAAGAAACTTGCGAGGCAGGGGTCGAAAACATTTGGTCTAACACACTTTGACCTTTACCTACGTGAAAACGTCTTTTAGAAAAGACTTTAGTACTAAAGTCGTGCCAATAGAGATGAAATGGTTTTGGTGTCGTCATAATATTGTTACTTTATCTTCTGATGTTATAATAGATAATACCAGGAGTTTTTTTCCCCTGGCTTTTTTTCCTCCCGGCCAACACTAACTTACTTAGGTTTAAGTATAATGTATTTATCTTTCATAAAGCCGATGATATTATAGGTATTGTCTATCGAGACTTTAGGAAGTTTTATTGTAACGATGAAATGATTTTTTTTATGTTATTGGTACAGTATACATATCGTAAATTTTGAAGTTCATTAAGTGAGCTATTATATTGGTTCCTAAGACGAAATAAATGATTTGAATTTGAATATGGTTTCTGTATTTTGACCATTTTAACAAAGCAGTGTTATATAAAACAAGCGGTGAACTATTTCGTATAAAGCCGCGGGCAAATTTTAGTGTTTCCTATATTGATGTTTTGTTTTTGTTCGGAATCCACAGTCGCCTCGAACTTGCACGCAAAGTAACTGCATAATAGTACTTTGAACTAGGGCTGTCTACTTGTAATTTTTTTATAACTACTAAATACTTTGATAAGTAACAATATAGGCGTCCACGACGCTCTTAAAGGGGGTAGTAACTTTTCTCTTTAGAACTGCGAAAGTATGCGATTGCTAGCAATTACCAAAGTGTTAATTAGTCGTACTTCTAAGCACACTCAAGTTTAATATGAAAATTTTATAATTTACAAAACTGTATCTGCGCAAAATTATTTATAGTCAATCTTTGGAGATTGGCTGGCGATTCCTTTGGTTATATACTTTTTATTAGATGTGTAAGCAAATTCATATGGCGTTATTTTATTACGTTAGAACGTAAGAACGTAATGTGTTGTCTATGTCTATATTTATTACACTAAAATTGACAACTTGAAAAGTCGTCGGTCGAAAGGTCTTTTTGACAGTCAGCTGATGTTGACATTGACATATTCCAGCCGGGTATATTAAGAAGAGTTTTTAATCTATTGTTAGACGTTATGGTCGGATTTAGACCAAAGAACGGGTCCTCTAATATGTTTAAAAGTGACAACCCTGCTCTCAGCTTGTTTTTACATAGTTGGCAAGCCGCATTATACCACGAAATACATTCACGAAGATCATATTTTCCTGCAGTGTTACAATTTAACTGTAAATCATATTACAGTAACGAAATTAATTACGTATATTTACGCTCTTTTTCTCGACGGTGAATAAAAGTCTTTGTTTTATACAGTAAAAAAAGATCTGTCAAATTAATTTTCATAAAAGAATTGTTGCCCTTAAATAATTCATAAAAGGTTGAGTTCCTGTTTGGGGAAAACCGAGACACTTTATGTCTGGGGAAAGCCGGTTATAAGATACCTAAGCAACAAAATAAACCAAATCTGAGTAGAACCTAAGTGTCCTAAGAGTCTCTAATGATAATAACCAAGATAGAATGTTTAAACTGTCTTCCGAAGGACGGAATCGCTCAAGAAATATTTGCCACTAGCGGTCACCCATCTACTTTCCGACCGCACCCGCCATTATTTAAGGGACTATCCATTAATCACGTAAGGCTAGAAAGGGGGGAAGGAACCATGAAAAAATTACAAAATATCCCAAGGGGGGTGTAGCAATATAATCAAAATCAAATCAAAAATCATTTATTCATGTAGGTATCAACGATACACTTATGGACGTATATTTCTTCCGCGAAAGCAATATTTACTGGTATAACTGTAAAATTAAAAAAAAAACTGCAAATTCTTTGTAGGTACTAAAAATACGTATGATTTAGGAAGGGGGTTTAGTCTTAAACACACCATGTATTACTAAAGGGAAGNNNTAAAAGTACTAAAAAAACATCGTGATTAAAAGACAATTAGTTAAAACCAAAGAAAGCTGCTGAGCTAGGAACGTCTCCGAACGAGAGTGTGTGTTACGTGTTCCGTAAGACAGATAGAAGTGAAGCACGTATATAAGTTTAATTAAGCTCGTAAGGGGCATCTTAAAGCTCTGTACGGACAAGGTAACCGCGTTAGTGCCGGACTCGCAATAACTGTGTTACGAGTGTCGCAGTACTTAGCTAATATGACTGATTCGCTGAGACTGTGTGTGTGTGATTTGTTCTTTTGTGTTCCTTTCTGTGCGCATTTTGCGACGTTTATTGCCGTAGAGTTTCCTGAAGTAAATGGTTATTGACGATATACAGTCTGGGTAACCTTTATAAACTGTACGCGTACTGTGTATTACATTATTGTGTCTCCTACATAGTACCTTTTCATTGTGTAATTATTAATAACTGCCTGGCCACCCTGTATAAACCGGCACTTAGACTGAAGGCTATCATCTATGCAGTTTAAATGGCATTTGTATTAGAAAACCACGATGTAACAACTGCTCTGTATATCTAGTATTAATCTGTCTGACCTACCATTCAAATTTAACCCACCATTTTATATTTCCTCACTAAAAGCCCGCGCCATATTTCATTTCACAAAGTGAACATTTCATTCACGAAAAATTCCATGATGGCGGAGAAAATATTGATTTCAGATGGTCGTTTGCTGAGCGTCTTTTAATGAATTAAGGATGGTGTACATCTGACAGGAAATGTTTGATAACGTCAAAAATTAATGGCAATAAATATATCACACAGTCTTGTAAAGTCTCTTTTTAACCGACTTCAAAGAAAAGGAGAAGGTCCTTAATTCGACTGTATTTTTTTTGCTTCTTAAATATACCTATAGTAACTACGACTATGTATGTTCATACTTTTAGTAACTATGTTTGTAAGTCATGTAACCGTCTTGCTTTTTAACTCTATATTTTTTGCTCCCTCTGATTGAAAATCACGTTTGCCAAAACAAGACAAAACATATTTATTATTGGTCTTAAATACCGTTGATTATCACTATGAATATTATGGTCAATATTATTTAATTATGATTAATAATTATGATATTTAATTATATAAATTATGATATCTAATCCGTCATAACAGATAAGTAGCCGAATTGTAATGGTCATTGCACATTTGCGTATTGTTTTCAATAAGTACGGTAGCGAGCGAGGTTTCTACTGTCAAGTATAAAGTACCAATGAGATTTAACTTGTAAATAAATACAGGGTTGAAAAACATAGTGACATTGTCTACTTTGCTGACTAGACGACCGTTTTCTAGTTAATGTAAATGTCAGATGTAGTTCATCCTAACGGATCTAATCCAAATCGTTGGCACGAGGAATTCCTTTGAACTTATCTAGATTATGTATTTCGTTATAAATTTGGGGATAATATTAACGAATAGAATAAGATATTAACAATATCAACGTAATGGTCGATTAAAACACGATTTTTACCCGACTGCACTAGAAGAAGGGTAAGGTTTATCGATCGTATGTACTCGTATGTATGTCCATTTCTTTACCACGCTCTATAGCCTAAAAAGGATCGATAAATATCAACGTATGTCAGTAGATTCTTCTCTATCATGTGAGTGTCATAGTCTATATATATAAGTATATATATTTTAAACACCTTCCCCCATTTTAACAGCACGTTTTTTTAGTCGAATGCTGAAGTATTAAAACTGAATCTATCGGTTAAAATTAACATGAAACATCGCTACTATCGATAGATAGATCGATAGATGGTAATCTAATAGCATTGTGTAAACCTTGACCACGAAACTAATCGGTCTACAAACACTGCGGCGGTTGTTAGTCCACATTAACTAAATAAAACTAAATAAATTCCTTTGCAGATCGGCGGTAGGAATAAGGGCAAAGTTCACGGTGACGGATTGGCCTGTTTCGCAGATGGATGGACGTGAGGCTATTGAAACAGCGGGTTATAAATAAAGCGAGAAATAAATCCTAATTCCTACTAATATTAGATATAAATTGTGAAAGTTTGTGTGGATGTTTGTACGTCCTTCACGATCTAACCATCGAACGGATTAAGCTAAAACTTGGCACACAGATAGTTTGCATCCAGGTATAGGGTATAGGATGGATTGTGTCCCGATTATAGGTTCGCTTGGGATGTTTAACGACTTTTCCGCGGGCGAAGACGCGGGCATCATCTAGTAAATAAATAAATAACTCTATACACTCATAGCACCACACTAGGATTCTCTGTGTTGTGGGTGCCATGGACAACACAGAAACACATAAACATACACACAAACAGTCACCTGAAATCAAAAGAAATTTACATACATATCTACACGCTCGAAAAACATTACCCTCTGTCTGGTAGAGGCGGGTAAAAAACGATTCTTTCGTGGCCAAACGTTGGCATGCGATTCGTTACGACGTCGTCTCACGCGAACGCTCAATAAAGCGGCGTACGGCGGCGGCTCTATATAGGTTACGGCGTTTCGGTGTCGTCCTCAACACTGTTACCAATTGTTTCCAATTGCCTGTTCCTATAACGAGTATAACATATTAATTTGTAAGTTTGAGCTCCAAATGCGTAGGTACTAAGTTGAAGTGAACTGGTGTATAGTTTTTCAGTTGTCAACAAAGTTTACGATAGTTAGTTGGACGAGTGTGAATTGGATTTCTGTAAATAAATTAGGAATCCGGCTTTTTTTCCTCCCGGCCGACACTAGCTTACCTAGCCTTAAGTATATTGTCTTTTATAAAGTCGATGATATGACAGGTTTTGTCTATCGAGACTTTTATTGTTTTATTGTAACATGTTTGTTTATATTCTTATTTTTAAAATTCATTCTGTGTTGTTTAGATTATTGAAAATGTTTGACGTTCGTTAAGTGAGCTTTTAGTTCCTAAGACGAAATAAATAATTTGAATTTGAAGCTTTTGGGCAGTGTTAGCAGAAGTAATGCACTAAACTATATTTTGTTTAAAATATGTGCAACAAATTATTTACATTGCAAAATAAAACAAAACTTACACTATCATGCCTTTCAGACACGTCTGCAATAATATCAGTAGTACCTACCACTGGCCATTTATTTTTTATCCCGTGATACTGCCCTGCCATTCATGCTGATAGTACCACGGGAAATGAACCGATGTATTAATTTGATTTTGTTTATGTTATTCATAGTGTAAATTTTGACATTCGTTAACTAAGCTATTAATTAGTTCCGAAAACGAAATAAATGATTTGAATTTAAATTTAGAATTAAAGCTACTTATAACAATGAACGCCCTAAACCAAAACCATAATTACCTATATTCACTACTTTTTTTTTAACTTCTTTAATACGAACTTAATCCAGTTTCTTATCTGTGCAGCTTATAACACCGCAGTAAGTGTTCCGTAGCTCGATGCCAGGGTTACGTCACCGTACTTCCACGTGGAAAATTATTAATAGAACTGATATAACTTCTAATTATTCTAGCATTTCTGCAGTGGAAATTAATTTATTAGGTGGTTCAGAATTCTTTATAGTTAGCTGGAAACCTTTTAGTTGTAGTGATAAGTCGTGTTTATAGTTATCCTGTAAGTACTTCGTTTTTGATCGATGTAACTAAAAGGTAGCTTTTTAAATTTAAACAGCCTTTAGAAATGCAGATGGGAGTGGGTAGTAAGTATTTATCGTTGCACATGTATATCGCCTACACCAAAGGCTTTTAGTTTTATAACTGTCTCATTAATTTTACAGAATATTCTAAAATAAATATATGCTGTGAGCATCGCCATACAAGAATTTCTGTGCCATGTGTGACATGGACATTCTAAGGTTAGCCGCAGACGGACTGCTTCAAGAAGTCACTACTGACAGCTTGAAGCAGGCTGCTTCAAGTTGTTTCATGTTACTTCAAGCTGCTCGTCTATGGCCAACCAAAGACAAAATTCCATACACTCAAACCAAGACCAAAAATTAAAACTCATCATTCAAATTTCTACCTCCCTGGGAAACAAACGTGAAACCTTTTAAACAGGCCAGCCTGGTGTATACTAAACTATAGCGTCATACGGACCATTCGCGTCTCTAAGAAATCAATCGATTTTGAACCTTATGACATCTAAAACATTAAGCAGCTTCCCAATATTTTTCTTCGTGGATCGCTTAACACGGGTTTACGTGTCGTATTTACTGAGGTGAGAAAATTCCCGTTGTTTCTGTGCAATCTGTTTCGGTTTAACGCTAGAAGGCGGCGATGTTTGATCTTATAGTTTACATTCCATTAACGACACGTAGGTACAATGGAATAGGGTCACTAACTCGTTACATATAACCGGTATGATATTACTGTTATTTTCAAGGTTTACTTGCACGATTACGATGCTACTGTATGTTGTAATCGACTGAAGTTTGGATGCCGTTATACTTAAACGCTAACACACTCATACCCCCGCAGTAGGATTCCCTGTGTCGCGGGTAGCATGGACAACATTAAGAACACATCACTAACACCCACGACCCGAGAACAAATATTTATCTGTCACATAAATATCTACCCGGGAATCGAACTCGGGATCCCGTGCTTCGCAGGCAGGATCACTACCAACTAGGCTACGGGGTCGTCAATGTTTATTTTATGGTTACCTACATCAGGTCAAATATGCATATTAGTATGGATTTTTTCATTTGAAACCACTCTTCTCAGGGGAAAGCTGTAGGCAAAAGCTTGTAAGTCGAAATTTTATTTCCCAGTTTTACGATTACATGACATTTTTTTTTTTCTTAACATAGCTTGTATCAAAGGTATTACGTATTACTATACTTATTCGCAAAAGATCTATTATTTTTAAAAAACAATAGGTACTTGTCAAAAAACCCAAGTCTCGCAACTCAGTTCTTCTACCATATTAAGTTGTGTCCAATAATTTTATGTAGTAAATGAAACAGAAAAGAAAATTGTGTATATTTCCCCTTTACATAAATATTTATTTATTTATTGCGGTTTTTAACCATCCACCATAAATTGTGGCTTATTTCGAAAATCTATTTAAAGA
>LGAG01000460.1:275564-296852 GCA_001278395.1 Lerema accius
CAACGGGACGGACTGTCTCTTGCTACCAGTCTTTTTGGAGTTGGTAGGCCTGTTTTTCTTTGATTTTTCGCGGTTAAAATCGTGTGGGAGGGCTGCTAGTATGTTGAAAGTTGGTAGACATTTTTGATGAGCGATTTTTGGCAGTTATTATCGTATAATACTTTAGGTATTTGCGGATTAATTGCTAATGTCTTCTAGGTTAATCATTGCATGATTTTGTAAAAGTTATTTGTTCACGCATAATTTAAAATTAGAATTGGTAACGAGTGTCACCGTTCTAGCCTATAGACATCTATATTATGATTAGTCGAATAGGAATTTTAGTCGGTTAGTAGATCTTATTAGTGATAGGTGTTAATGAGATTAGTGGTTCTTAATACGTTAGTAAGGCTAGTCATCGACGGATACTTGAGGCAGTCGTTGTCAGTTTATATCAGTTGGTTTGCAAGATTGTTTGAACTGGTAGCTTCAATTTTCTCCTCTACGTTCTGTTGTCCGCAGCTTTGCTTGCGGAAATTATAGTTTTGCGGTAATATTTACCCCCTTAAGGGTTGATTTTAAAAAATCGTTGTATTAGGTTTGTTATCCCTTTTAACCACAAATCCAAATACGATTTTGCAAACTCCTAGCTTTAAAATTTGGTTAATTCTCATACAACGCTTCATCCCCTATTTCCCCCCCTTAAAGTGTGAATTTCCAAAAATCCGTTCTTAGTGCTCCCCTACACCGTGTAAGAAACCTCTGCTAAGTTTCATGCTTCCAGGTCTACCTGTTTACTCTGTAGCGTGTCTGTCAGTCAGTTAACATTTTTATTAAGTAAATGATGTCGATCAGAACGCAGGGTACCTACTCAGGTATTTATGGAACCATCAATAAGATATATATCTACAGATGTTTACAATTTGGTGGTTTGCTATTAACGTGTATTTCGTACAATAGACACTGATTTTAATTATTCAATAATTTATACAATGAAAATCTACTTTAACCCTTTTGATTTAAATATCGTATTTACCAAACGTGTTTGGGTTCTGTGGTTATCGGCACTGGAGGTGAATTTCAATCGGGCCAACAAATACATAGTGCTCAATAATACGGCTTTCGGATAGGTACAGTTAACAAAAACGTCACTATGATGTTCTAGATGGAGTCTTGAGAACTTTTACTTTTATTGGTGGTGAATTTGGGGTAATATATACCTAACAAAAATATTATAAAAAGTAAGAAATCTATCAAAATCATCTTCTCTTCTTAGTTTTATAGTGTGATGTAATTCAGTGTGGAGACTTCAGGCACTAATTCTTATATTTCAGACTGTACGTGGTCTGTCAGTCAGTTACCTTCAGTAGACATTTATAAAAATTTTCTCAATTTTTTTTTGTCGACTGTACTTTTTGTTAAGTCCTTGGTAGAGTAAAGGAATGGTAATGAAATAAAGGTCAGATTATAATAACAACAAGGTTTAGCCATCCTTGAGTTTACACTAACCGCTCTTACACGTGATACCTAAGCCGTGTCCTTTAAATGAACCATGTTTAACAGACGAGGTAAAGGTGCTAGGTTCTTCACAGTTAACTGTACCACCAATAATTACTGGGTATCCACATTAAAGACGACCTGTATTATGCAATGGTTACCACGCGGGATCGCCGTTCAAAAGGTCCTGGGTTTTATTCCCAGCGGGGCCGATACTTAAATGATGAATTTAAACTGTTCTCAGTCTGGGTGTATCTTTGTGTTTCTGTGTTGTGCATGGCACCTACAACAGGGAATCCTAGTGGGCGGCTGAGTGTATAGCGTTTTTTATTTTATGCGTAGGTAGGTACCTACTTCCTGCATGAAGATAAGTTAGTTTTGAAGTCTCCGGGTAACGAAATGCTGACTTACGTATACTCCGTCGGCCGACCCGCGAGGTTTTGTGTAACTTGGTCGTCTGAAGGAACTATGCGATTACCATTCATTGTCCATTCATAATTGACTGCGTTGAACTCGTATGCTCAATGTAGGATTTACACAAACCTCCGAATATAATAACCATATTAGATAAAAAAATAACTCCCATGTAATATAATTATATAACTATCTTCGTTATGTAATTCTGTAGTCGAAGCGTGAGTAACATAGATACGCCTGTAATTTGATCATAGCAAAGTTTCAAACAAATTTACGCGCTTTAGTATGTAATAAGTTGCAGGCGCTTTGAAACAATTTTCTTGAATGGCTCTCACAAACGATAGCTAATTGAAAAAACGTTCCGACATCGTTAGCACTTTTTGTCCGACGTGAAATTTTGTATTCATATCCTGAAAAGTTTAAATTCTATTAGTTTTTTTGTAGACGGCTTTGCGGATAATGGTAGGTACTTACTAACATTAGGTTTTTCTTTATCATCCCTTAGACATTTTAGATACGTATTATATTTACGTACGTACATGTATGGCCCATATAGTCATGTCAGTACATGCTGAGCTGTCGTTGAAATGGTCAAGGGTTCGATTTCCAATAAGGTAGAAATTTTAATGATGAGTTTTAATATCTGTTTCTCGGTCTGAGTGTTCATAATGTGTTGTCCATAGAGCCCACCGTTCTGGGAATTCTAGTGTGAATCTGTAAGCATATTAGACTAATTGATTGCTGATGTAAATTATTTTTTAAATAATTTTTTTTTATTGTTATTTATATTATACATTTTTGATAGTCGTTAAGTGAGCCATTAGTTCCTAACACGAAATAAATGATTTGAATTTGAATTTTGAACTAAAAAGAAGCGAAGGTTCCGTAGTAATAACTCTTCAACAAAAAAACCACTGTTACCACTAAAACTGTAATTACATCTATTATAAGAAGACTAACTAACTAAAGAACATGTTTTAGAGAAGGCATTATTAAACTAAATCCAGTTTAACGAAGTCAGGTTAGCTAGTCTACACGAACTAGTACCAGGAGTATTATAAACAAGTGAAGCTCGACGAAGCGGCGCGGCGTCAACCGCAGCCCAATTCGAGACGTTAGCAAACGTACGAAATTAACTCTCACCGTCACGAGAAGTTATGTGATGACGTCACCAGTTACATAACTTAGGTCTGACAGATTAGGTAGGTACGTTTAAGTTTTCATACGTAACTCGTAATACTCATCTATACAACTAAATAAAATTGAAGTGCCTGTTTGTAATATTAAAATAACCGCTTTTTACTTAATGCATACGTATGTATACACGGTACTCGTACGAATTTTTTTTTTTAATTTTTGTCTGTCTGTCTGTTTGATCCCGCTAATCTCTAAACAGGCTGGTCCGATTTTGACCGAACTTTCACTTGCTAGTAGCTGATGTAATAAGGAGTAACTTAGGCTACTTTTTTTTAACTGTCGCCTTGACATAGGTTTCCCTGAGCGAAGCGAAGGCGGGTCCACTAGTAATAAATATTTGTAAGGAAAAAAAATGCAGTTAGAGGGTTAAGTCCATACATAATTTTCAAGTTCTCAGTATGGCCTAGCTATTGGAATTAATCGTATATCGTGTACAAAAGTATCCAAGTTCCATCCTCGGTTGATGCTAACACAATATGACAAATATAATGTATAACTATTCTAATCAAGGATTGAATTTCCTACTTACTTATTTCACTGATTTGTAGTAGCTTCATGGTCTGTTATGTAATATTAAATAGGAGGAAGTTAGTTTCAAAACTAACCACCGCTAGTTCGAGCGCTGCTTTGAACACGATTCTATTTTCAAATCATATTATATTCTAGCGGGGAAATCCTACAGTTTCGCGTTTCGAAAACTAGGTAGAATTATGAATCAAAAAGTTATATTCAAAGGTTTTATATTGATCGTAAGGCTAGCTGAGAATTATTCGGCACTCGCCTAATGAACCGTAAAGCTGAATTAACTTTAGTTGAGAAGTTTCAGAACACTTCAAATGAACGCTTTGAAGGTTTAATGTAATTACGAAATCAACTTTTGCAAGCTTCAGCTCTATGTAACGGATGAAAAATTTAAGTTGTAATTTTTACTTGTTTTATTCGTATTGTTGAAGAGAAATTAAATGAAGGATTAAATCCTTTGAAGCGGGGAAGCCTTGATTTTTCTCTAGGGAGTGGGATTGAACTGAAAGAAAGGAACGGGGTAAGGAAGGGGGTAAGGAGGGGGTAATTATATCAAAGGTCTACAGGTGATAAGTAACAAAGTTTGATAAATTTTATTTCTTCTTTTTTACAAACGAAATTTTCAGAGGAGTAAAGTCGTAATTGCTCCCAATAAGACGACAACCTTTGTGGTGTAATGGTAACCATGGCGGACCATCTGCCTTCAAAGGGTCCTGGGTTTGATTCCCAGTAAGGTGGAAGCTTGAATGATAAATTTATTTTCTTTCCTTGATGTGAGTGTGTGCGTATGTAGGTATACCTCGTTTTTTTCGTCGTGATTTAAAAAGTTAACAATCTTACAGTGTCTTTTTATTGTAATTATCGATTTAAAAATAAGACAGACACAAATAAAAAAAAATAAGGTATGAACAATAATTTAATGTTAAAATAAATTTTTGTAGACTTCTAAATATTTTTTAAATTAATGAAATAAATAAAAGTAGTACCAAGATTGTTTACTTTTTAAATCACGACGAAAAAAACCAGGTATAACTAGGTACGTGTATTTGTATTGTCCATGGCAACAGGAATCCTACTGTAGAATTCTAAGTGTGTAGCGTTATTTATTTATCACCCAGAATTAGCAATGCGAAGACAAACTTACACAAATCGATTGTACTCAATACTAGATACATCGAGAAAACACTCGACTCACAGTATTTCTCGACAAACATTCTTTCAGTCGTAAATAAGGCAATCGGAAAGCTATAAGGCGATAGTACACGAAAGGGCTAGGCTTGGACGTCTTCCAACACTTATCTTCGAATTAGCCGAGGGTAAGGCTTTAAAAATACACTTTCAGGAATACACTTACATCGTTACATTTTTCACTGCCTTTATTTGAAGGAATACCTTATGATACATGTCTTTGCTGTTGGGTTGCAATAACAGACGTCGCTAACGTATTAGCGACTAAGAAGTCGCATAGTTTAGTTACACATCATGTTCATCTGCACAAATAAATGTCCCACTGCTGGGCTCGGGTCTCCTCTCGTAATGTGAGGGGTACAGGCCGTAGTCCACCATGTTGGCCTAGTGCAGTTAGCAGACTTCACACATTATTGACAACTATATGCCGACTTCTCAGCCTTGTAGATTTCTTTATGATGTTTTTTTGATTTGCCAAAGAAGGCTTTTAATAAGCACATAATTTTTGGAAAGTTACAGAATCAGATGCGTGTCGGGTTTGAACTCAGGAACTCAAGTTTAAACCGTTAAGCTACTAAAATACGGTATAAATCTTCTCAATTTTAAAGAGGTAAGTTAAACGTCTCGTAGGGAAGTAGGTACCATTTTATTGGCAACAGTCAAAATTAATGGACTATCTGAAGCACCTTATTATTGAGTCATCCTACATCATCATATTAGATAACTTGTCGATATCTTGTTATGCATGATTATCAAACATTGATATCTCAATTGTTGGTCAATCATAAACGTATCCAATGGTTATAAAAACTGCATATAGTTACTTCCAGCAGTGGACGATAAAATGCTGGATGGATGGATGATAAACGCTAAAACGCTAACACACTCAAACCCCCACAGTAGGATTCCCTGTGTCGCAGGTGACATGGACAACACAAATAACACATCACTAACACCCATGACTTGAGAACAAACATTTATCTGTCACATAAATATCTACCCGGGAATCGAACCCGGGACCGCTCGCTTCGCAGGCAGGGTCACTAGCAACTAGGCTACGAGGTCGTCGAGGTAGATTCGTTTAACAATATCTTATCCTATGGCAATTCCTAATAACATATGTAAAGTTTAAAGTGTTAGATTCTTTAGAGAATAAACACGAACTGAAATACTTTTTTACATCTCGTCCCTAACAAGACCCGCTTGAAAATATCTCGAGACGTCTCGGCAGTTCGCTAACTTGACGAAAACAAAGTGGAGATAAAAATTGCTCCCAAAACATCGCGACCTCATTAAAATATTGACTCAGGGAGCAAGTCATAACCAATCACTGAAAAAGTATGGGCTTTTTTGTACTAAACAAGGCTTGGAGTATGCTTCATCATGTTGTGTTCTTAAAACCGTAGTTGCTCATGACAGGAGCATAATTTTAACATAGAATTATGAGCTTTTTAACAAGACGTCTGTCAACTAGCAACCATTAATAGAAAAATAAGAAACCCGACTATATAACGCATCATTTGTAGCTGTTAGGGTGCCGTAATAATACCGTGTATGCACGAACAATGAAGACAAATCCAAGGACACCTCTCGTGTCCATTCATTCTTCTTCATTTGGTCTGCACATACATAATACGCACGAAAAACATAGCCCACTTTCTGGCGCAATTAACTACCAAAAAGAATTATACGTACTCAAAACAAAAAACTTTCTGTACTTCTGTTGCTGTTTCTGTACTTCTGTTAACACAAGAAACAAATCTCAAACGATTGTAGATCGAAAATAAAATTGACATAGTTTTATCGGTCAGTGGAATATAGAGAAATGTAGAGAAAATTTTAAAGGAATGAGACAAAGAATCTTTTCCAAAATCGGTAATCTTTGTGGCCTGGCTTTCTGTGATATCACCGCCCCCGGCTCCCCGGCCGTACCGACCGAAGTTCTTGCCTCATCAATAGTTTTTGTTCGATGCTCCATTTTATTTTCCTTGTGCTTAAGAGCGTTTCCGTAAATTGCTTTGCTGTACATTTTCTAGTCAACGTACTTTATCCATATTCAATTTTTATACAGATAGGGCGTTCGGAAGTCGCTAAATGTTAAGTTATTGAAACTGTAGATCGATAAAGGTAATTCATTATGTCAAATAATAGAATAGATTATAGACCATCGTCAGCCATCTGTCAAAAGAGCCTTCTGTCTGTATATGTGTGACTTTTTGTGCATCAAACGTGGTTGTTGTGGGTATTATGTTTATTTTCAAATTAAATGTAGTTGAAGTACATAATTAAAACTAGCTGGAATGAAATTCAACGTGCGGTTTTGCATCATTTTTGAAAAGAGATTTAAAAAGGGTGTTAATATGTAATATAATAATCATTTAAAGTCATTAAAACATTAATGAAAAAATCAATTTTGCAGAATATCGGTCGTCATAGTTATTAGCTTACGTTACATTATTGATCGAATTTATAAAGATTTTATACAATCTTCAATTACTTCGAGAATTAAATCTAAATCGCAAAAGTAAGTCTCAAATGTCGACTCAATAAGGTTTAAAGGTGATCTCCATAATAAGATGAAAGCGTAAGAGATCGCTTTGTGTAAAATACTCTCAGTCCAATTAGGGTGAGCTTCTTATGTTACGAGTATTTTTAATGTAACGTTAAAATTTGAAGTTAATTTGGCTTTATTACATGAACCTTTGTATGAGAGGAAATTTACGTAAGTGTGTGTAAATGAACGCAGTTATCAGGCTTCAGTTGTACCTATAAGTATTTTATGACTAACTTGTGCCTCGAAATATTGATTGTTTTAGTATAACGGCAACTGAACGGCAATTAAATATCTGTAATTTTTTGGTATATTACTTATGTAGTGAATCTCTACAATAGTGTAACCAAAGACCTAGAGAAAAAGATCTTTGAGTGTCACATAATTATTTAATCAAATCGTATTAATTACCTAAGTTCGTAGGAACTGTTCAGTAGGTTGTTTAGAAGTATTTCATTAACAATCATAGCTCGGCGGATTGCGTCGATGCTAAGCAATTGAGGAAATTAAAAGCGCGGTCTGGAAATGAATGGATGACCGTTAGAAGCAGAAAACTTACACGTTTCCGTGCTTTGGAAGGCACATTAAATCTTCGGTTCCAGTTGTTAGATGACAGTCATCAAAACTTGAGGACTTAAAACATTCTGTCATTTCAATTGACCACTAACTCTTAGCCAATTCCCTTTAGATCAACTTAGTGTGCTCTAAACTTCCTCAGTTGTGAGGAGACACCCGTGAAACTCGTGAAGAGACAAGAAATACGATCACTTAATTGTTACTATGTAAAATCTTACATAAATAGTACGATTACGAAGTTTATATACGTTCCGGGTATCGGTTAGTAGTTTATGTATCAAAGGGGATCACAGTGTAAACTTACCACTGAAAAGATTAATGAAGATAGATGAAAGAGGCACAGCGTACAAATATCCATCTAGGATTAAAAAGCGCTCCTAGCTAAGGGTTTGAAATTTGTTCCTCCATTATCCGCATAAATTATTTTACGTATATTAAAAGTCTGCTCGTATGAGAGTTTAATGATTTTATTAATTAAAACTTTTTCAGTGTTTTTGGCCGTAAAAGAGCAGACGACGTTAAGGTAGTATAATTACTGTAATGGTCAACGTCGCTATAAAAGCATTTATATAAAGTAATTATTTTATGGTACAGTTCCTAACGTAGCTACGATAGCTATACATTGTTTCTAAAATGAACAAAAATAGTTATTGACGGTTTTTAAATCGACCAAAAGAATTTTTAATGTCGATGCAATATTCCTTTGTAGCTATACATGGCGAGTCACTAGTTACGACTCATGTCAAATGGATATATTCTCATTCATGCTCTTATGATACTCAAAGTGAAGTCAGTGGCTTTTTGGCTTCATTAAAATAATGACCTACTATTTAGCATAGGTCTCTTCTTATTACCGATAAGTTCTAGATAGGTACTCCGTCACGCTACTAGAAAACATAATTTTATGGTCGGAGGGGTTAGTGACTAAAGAAGCACTAACATATTCAAGGAATTTTGTCACTCACAACCATTAGTCACGACCATCTATACTAGGGGTAACAACGCTCCTTTTAACCAACTTCTAGTAGCACTAATGATTACTAACTAGACTTGGACATTTACTAATAAATAATGCGTATAAACAGCGCTGACCACTTCATCATAATTATGGCCGCTCGACTGTCGGCTGTCATTACTATTTACTACTTAATTACTACTCTTATTTATTAAGACTCTTTTGCGTGTAAAATGCTGACTCAATTACGAGTATCTTGTGTTATTGCTAAACACGAGTAGCGAATACTTACTAAAAGGTTTTAAGCGCGTTCTAGTTTTGCAAGTTTGAAAAATGGATTTCAAAATTTTGTTTTTTTTTAGACTGAAGTCGAATTTAGCTGCGTGTTCTATGTGACTATTATAAGGCAAAAAACATTGTCAATCTCTATAGATATTCAGTTTTAAAAAAATACTAATAATAATAATCTATTTTATACATTTTGAATTTGAAAGAGGGGAATTTATTTCCCCTTTCTTCTCCTCCATATTAAAGCACCTTTACGAAACGGGGGTAGATTAATAAAAAATGTTTGACGTGCATAAGTGTATCATTGATACCTACATGAACAAATGATTTTGAATTTTGAGTTTTGAAAAAGTCTTTACTGTTAATAAATGTAATTTTTATAGAATCTATTTTTAAAGTCTTCTCAAAACATTAGATATTTTCCCTTTTATATAATGACTTGAAGTGAAGAGATACTAATAACGTAGAGTCAGAAACGTCCTCGCGCCGATCCTCTTTCATCCCATCATCAAAAAGCGATACATCATCCCCGTCAGCGCGTAGCTGACCGGCTCCCGACCAGGAGCAGCAAGGACGCGCCGTCATTACAATTACCTATATCGTTATCGATCGCCACAACCTTTCAGCGAACAGCTGAGCCTCACGAGGTTTCAGCCGGGTTGTTTAGACGCAATGCAGATCACGTGTGCGCCGCTCAACCTACCGGCCTTCTGTAGACGCCCTAAAGTCTTCCCTCTCGCTCCGACGAAACCAGCCCCGGAAGAAAGAACGGGAGAGCACACTTTGGGGTTGAACCAGACGCCGGCGCGTCTGCGTGCCGCGCACCGCGAACGGTCGATGGTGAAGTTGCGCGCGCAAACGGTCGCCTCATCGCCGGTCTGTGGCATTCGGACCGGAGTACTCGTCTCGAGCGGTCGGTCCCGACGATAGCTCTGGGCGAAACGTCGGCAGTCGCGCCGGCGCCGCCGTCGGCGATGGACCACGACGAGGACAGATCCCTGTCCCTCGGGACGGAGGTCTCGGCCTCCGTGCCCCCCCCGAGTCCTCTCACGGGATGTTACCTGCTGGCTGTCATCGGCGAGCCGCATACTCTCGAGCATAAGGAGATTATTCTGCAGCGGCTCGTAAAAGGTAAGTCCTGGAACACCTGCTTTTTTGGAGGAATAGACCGTTTTTGTAACCTTTTCGCCGATTATGTGACGTTTCCGGTATGTAAATGCCTAATTAATGTGTAATGAATGTTGTCGGCTTTACGGGGTAAGTCGCCCCTCGCGAACTGTCAGTTCGCCGGCTAATAAGGAAAATAATTCGCCGGCTAAATTCCGATGTGACTAGAGTTCTATTTATCTCGCGGAGAGCGTACTTTCTCCGTTTTGATACGTGGGAAAGTGGTTCGTAATTGATTTTTTTCAGCCGGCATCGTTTTGCAATCGTATTTGACTCCGCACCGCTCCGGCGTGTTTAGATTCCTTACAGTTTTTGTTAGAAAAATAACCAATTTTGTGATTACAGTGTAGATAGATATTTTTTTGTGGACCGCATAGTCCATTACGTGTTACGTCATCCGTGACGTCAATAAGTTTTTCTAAGCCGGGTTACCTAATTGAGGCAATTGAATAATATTGTTGGCTAGACCCGCTCGATAGATGTATGTACGAGTACAACGTAATTCCTTGTGGCAAGTAGGTATCTAGGCATAACTAGACCTGCCTTACGAGGAGTGCAAACGTATCTACTAAGATTTTCTGTTTCATAGTTAAAATTAAACAAAATTAAACGCAAGAACTGTAACTATTTCATTAAAAAACACGACTTTTCAAGTTTTCTTTACTATGAAATGGTTACGATACGATTCAGGTTGCTGCATATTACAACGGATTTGCAACACACTAGTATTGCGACTTGTAACTAATAAAAGATTATACTATCAATTCTTTACTGCACTTCACGTAATCGAAAGATAATGGCAATATTAGCAACTGTTTCAGTGTCAAATAATGTTCTGATTAAATAGACTATTGCAAGTGGAAATAATTTGTGTATATTATTGACTGGTTTTTCAGTCAATGAAAATGACACGGAAACTAAATTTTATTTGTTTGTTTACCCGGCGTTGTTTATTGATTTTGTTTATAACAATAAACAAGGTATAACATTTAAAAACATGAAGGAACATTTAGGAACATTTGGTTTTTGACATTGATTTTTTTTACATCCAAAATGTAGGAAAAGGTACAATAAAGTGAAAAGTAACATAATACCAAATAGTCATAATTTGCACTTGCTACACTTCATAAAAAAAGTTCCTAACTATAGTTAACAAAATAAAATAAAGCTCTACATTATGATTATAAATCATAAATAAAAAAAAAAAATTCAAAATCATTTATTCATATAGGTATCAATGATACACTTATGCACGTCATCTTTTAATCTACTCCCGTTTCGTAAAGGTGCTTTAATGTGGAGGAGAAGAAACGGGGAAAAGAAACTCCCCCGCACGTCTTTTTAAAAAAATAGTTATTATTATTATACAATACTATAGGTACCATTTTTTACAAAATTTATATTCTAACCTGAACTATAAAAAAATACATTTCGGGTTACTTATGCCCTACAATATTACCTTATAGAAACAATATCACGGTAAAAATCCTTAAAGCCACAACAGTTCTAATAATATAACGGAAAGTAAGGTCAACAGAATAATCGGCGAACGACGCCGCGCACCGTACCGACGGCAAAAAAACACACCGTAGGGTGAACCGGAAGTAACCAACCCCTTTGGTTAAGGGGTTGATGTTAAAAAACTATGTAATTATAATTAAACCAATCAACGTTAACGTATAAAGTTTTCCACGATTAGGGCTATATATTTTGTATACTGAAAGATATTTAAAAAAATTCTAACAGTTATCCTTATTTCTTAATTGTTATTTTTCAGAAACAACCATATGATAATTCGTCTGTTATCTTTTCTTTAGAAAATCTTTTTATCTTTCTGCATACCTCCTTTAGCCAATCTTTTGAACATCCCAAATATTTAGGTATCTTATCAACGCGATAATATACGCTTAATACAAATAGCTACAACAACACAATATTATTATGAGAAACTGCATTTTATAAAGTGCAAGAAATGCAAAATAGTTCAATAATTGATGCACTTACATAACAACAGACTTCGAAGACAAAATTTAATATTTATTTTAAACGTTATTTGCTAATTAAGATGCATGACGGTATGCACAGTGAAAATAATGTATACAGAGACTCCATTTACAGAGTAATAAAATACTCAGTGATAACGGTAGCCGTTCGTTTACTCACTTTCATTTGCAATTCCCTTCTTGTCTCATTGCATAGAACAGTCAATTGTTTCGTCACAGATTATAAATATAAAATATAGCTGTTCCGGCACGTTCGGTTTTAAATAAAGAATTTTATTACAACGCCATCTCTCGGCTTTTGTCGACTTTTTACATAACTGGGAGAGAAAGATAGTAATGTTTTTATATTTATTGTTACTATTTGTGTTGTTTAAGTAACTATCAATCTGTCAAAATCAGCTGACGTTTCACGCAATTAGGTATCAACAATCTTGATATGTTGTTTTGTATACCGGAATTTGTCTCTTAAAAATGAATAACTGCAAAGTAATAGGTACTTTGTCGCGACAAATGTCACGGCTGCGTCGTTCACGTCTATGGTTTGCCGTGTTCTGCGGAATCACACCTTAAATTCATGGTTATTTAAAAGGTATTGTCGGTTTCGAGGAAGCGGGTACCTCAAAAGTTGGTTAAGTTAATCGCCGACGGAAATGTTTAACGTAATAACCGTTACCTACGAGTATGTCAATATTGCTATTATTATTTTAAATGATCCGGAAAACTTTTTATTTCCCAAATATACAGTTTACAGTGAAAAATGTAATTACTACTTATATGATTATTTTTCTCGATATTTAATTCCCTAATTTTCCCTAGAATTCCATGTAAATTTTAAAACTAAAATCAGCCTAATTGTTCCAGCCGTTCTTGAGTTTTAGTGACACTAAGGAACAACATTAATTTGTTTTTATGTAGATTAAATTGAAGCGAACATTTTAGTTAAGGCGTTGAAATATAGAGCTATATGCCCATTCTGCACATCCCGTTCCTATATACCGGCATGTAAGACATATCGACATAACATTTTGCCAATAAAAACATTCGGTTTTATACGCCGGTTGGCCATGAGTCGCAATGTAAACAGACGGATGGAAATAAAACATTTTATATGAATAGTCAAGGTTATACTGCAAAAATTTTGCAATTCTCCTATTACATAAAGTTTTTTTTTAATTCCTGATGCAAAAAGAGGTGTGTTGTTAGTGCTTATCTGCGAGTGTTCATAGACATGTTTGATGGAAATCGATTGAGCCGTTTAAAAGTTGTAAGGGTGAGAGTGAGGAAGAATAATAAACCGAATGTCTGCATATGTACTCTAATATGGTCTCAAAATAAAAAAGCGCACTGAAAAAGATTATTGATGATTTTATCGAGATTGTTCTAAGCTTCGTTTCATCATAAAATGAGTTGAGATTTTTTTAATTCTTAACTTTTTTTAAGTTCAAAGATTGGTTATCTTTGAAACTTCGATAGACTTTTCCCAGTTAAAACACTTGCTTTCATTCTATTTAAGACTTACTACGGAACTCGTCTCTCCTCAAAAGTAATCCACTTTACGACTGCGTCAATTATGGCTTAATAGTTTAACTTTGTCGATTACTTAGGATCGATGTAAGTGCCGAGCTATGAACACTTCAATTTTATTTCATGCGATCCTTATAGCGCAATAGTTACCATGTCTGTCTGAACTTCAATAGGCTCTGGGTTCTAATCCTGTGAGATTTAAATCTGAATGATGGATTTAAATTTCTGAATCCGGTCTGCGTGTATGTTTGCGTTTCTGTGTTGTCCATAACAATCACGTCACAAGGAATCCTAGCGTGGGATTATCAATGTGTTAAGTCATTTATTTGGACTAATAACAGTAACTTTTGTATACATAAATGTACATGCTCCTGTATCTTTGATTAGCGTGCTATAAAAAACAAACTGTACTTATAAACAAAAAATATGAGTTAAAATTACGCCTATAAAATATTTACACCGCGCCGAAACGAAATAATTCTTTTATCGTATCTTGTAATCTTTTAGCCACTCGAATGGCTTAAGCTGTGTAAATAAATTGGGTTTAACAATTATAAATTAACTTGTTACAAACTAAAAACCGTTTAAATTTTGTTTTGTTGATGTGTGCGTGTTCTAAGATAAGAACATGAGTGGTAACGTAAGTGAAGATTATTATAATACGTCATTTTCATCTAATAATTCCAAGAATACTATTATTGAAACAAAAAGATCATGACATGGGTTATTATTGGGATGAAAAAAAATAAAAAAATTACCGCTTTATAATAAAAATCTTTTAATACACTAATAGTATAACTTTACGCTTGTTTTCCCAAAATAAAGTTGTAATTGCAGTGTCTATTCTTAAAATTAAATATAAAAATAAATACATTTATAACACATATTTTAAATAAAATTTAGTTTTGGATACATCTTCACCATGATACACCTAAAACGAATGTGTGTACTATATTCTTACAAAGGTACCGAAAGTAACCCTTATGTTAATAAACTCAAAATTTACAGAGACGTTTTAAAACATTTAACCCTGGTTTTCTCCGTACATTGTTCGTGCTAAGAAACAGAAAACGTGAAGCGAAGCCGCAGTATTGTCACGTGTTAGCTCTCGCGATGTATCGACACTATTTAACGTATAATAACTGAAGGGATACTCGCATTCTGTCGGAGCAGTGGATCTTCTAATAGGAGTGTTGTTTCTATGGGAACTAATTCAAATTCAAATAATTTATTTCGTCTTAGAAACTAATAGCTCACTTAACGAATGTCAAAATAAACAATATAAATATGTTCCTAAAGTCTATAGTATATATTATAGTAGCCGGATCAAACAGACAGAAAGACAGACAAAAATTAACCTAAAAAAGTTAACATACACTTTTCGCATTCCTATGCAGTTGTTTATAAAACACTTTCTTTCTTTAGGTTATCCAATGTTATCGCTATCAGAGGTATCTGATAAAAAATCTTTGGTAAAAGATAACCGTGTTTATTAGAATGACAAGTTATTATTACGTCATGTTTGTTATCTTATCATTATGTAATTTTCAAAAAGGAATTTCGCTCATCAGTTGTTGATGATGATAGAAGATATACATACTGCAACTGATGCTTGATTCATGATTACTACACCCTAGAAATTCCGTAATAGTTTTAAATTAACACACTTTGTTTGCAACATGTTTTAATCACCAAAAAACGCATTGTCATCATAAGTTAGTTGCTCGGGTGCTGTCGGCTTGAGCCGAACATAGCCGAAGATATCCGCGAATCGGAATGACGGGATTTGAAATTAATTAAAATTTGAATAGCGAACATTGTCTTTTTTGTCTATAACTGAATATAAACAACCCTATGGATTACACGCTAATATTAGGGACTAGATACTAGTACTAGGGACTACTATTAGCTTGTTGACTAATCCCAACGGTGATCGAACCCGGAACCGTGTATCATGGTCGGTGCTAAGCATGCTTCGGGGTCGCAGATGAAACCTTGTCAAGGCACAATGATATTCTAAGATATTCTAGATAATATACTGAGTTGTCGTTAAAGTAAAAAAGGTTGTCTTAATTTGACTAAGTGGCTACACCTCTTTATATTCATTTCTTTACCTACTCCGTTGCATCAATTAAAATGAAATTACTTAAGAATTTATCTTTAGCTGAATCTAATGTCATATCATGAGCAACACAAAAACAGATACTGATGATTAAAATTACGTTGGGATTCAAACTTGGGACTCTTGTAACAGCAATGTGAGTGGTAATCATTGTGGGTACCTACAAATACATTCCCAATTCAAGTAAAATGTATACTTCAACTAGAGATTGTGAGAAAAAGTATACAAATTTTAATGTATAACAACAGATTATTAACTCCTTCACTCGCGTCGTATTCACCAACATATAGATCGAATTTATCAAATAAATCACCCTGAAGAAAACAAATGATTCAATTAATAGTACACACTCCATTTACTGCCACATTTGGCTTGCGACTGTACAATAAAATTCATCGGGTGTTTAGGAGATTTCGTCGCATAATTAGTTAACTGTCAATGGATTAAGACTGCATGTATGTATGTAACTATGTCACAGAAATCCGGTGGCTTTATATGCTAACGAAATCCTAGGAATAAACATGAATGTCGTAGGATAGTGCTGTTTTCTACGCCAGCCGGTTAAGTGTTAAAAAATTCTAAAGACTTTGCTAGTTTTTTACTTCTAGGTCATCTTATTAGTATGTTACTACTAGACGACGCCCTCGGCTTTGCCTGCGGAAGAGTAATAAAAAAAAATAATGGATTTATCCCAGGGAAACTGTAATCGGGATATAATCTATCCTATGTCCTATTGCTGGATGCAAACTATCCGTGTGCCAAATCCATTCAACGGTTAGAGCGTGAAGGACTTGCAAACATACAGATATCCAAACATCTTTACAAACTCACATTTATAATATTAGTAGGATTAATTTATTAGAATCTTATCCTGTGACAATTCATAATGTTTATAAACAATACCTATCATATCATTAGCTAAATTAAGCGCGTAAAAAATCGTCGGATGAAAAAATAATCTGCATCAATCGGAATTGAACCCAGAAACTTTTGAATGGCAATCCGGGATTGTAACATACGAACCATCATACCATTATCTCAACACACCACACCTCATTAGTTAATAGACTAATACAAGAGACTAATATATTACTTTCTATTTCTATTAATGCGCTTATCAATACGCTAGAGTGACGTGTGCGGACCACATTTCCACAGATTATACGACAGCGCATTCCTAGCTGTTACAGCTTAGAAACCTAGCAATAGATTAGTACTATAAACTGCGACCACGCGAGTAATCTACTAATGTGCAAAAATACCTCCTACTATCATTACTTATCAGAATTCCAGTGAACTTATCAAATCTGAAATGATAAAGCGTTGCATGCATCCAAATAAATTCACTGTTTGGGTTATTCTCTATCAATCAAAAACGGATTGGTATTATGATTTATCAAATATTGCATTATTATTAAAACAAATATTGATAAATCTTAAAACCTTCAATTAATTGTAGTTCAATTAATTGTTAAGCGTAAAGTCCTATTACAAAGTGAACTAAAATGTGTCTAAAATTCTTATAGTGAATGATAAACAATGCTACTACTAAAGGATTAACTATCGGTAGATGTTGAATGGTGTTCCATTTCAGATATTGGAATGAATTGTAGCAAAAAATATTCACTATGACAAATTATAGGCAGCAATATACATATTTTTTTCCGTCTATTACTATCAAGGCAATTTTTCGTGAGTAGCTTTATTTCTATGACATGAAAAACTAGCTTGAAAAGAAAATAGAGAAAACTATTACGGATCCTTATTAGTACATTTATGTGTTACACAAACGCAGAAACTATTAAGCACATCTTTATTTTTCTTAAACATTAAAACACTTTAGAGCGATTTGTGGGTTACGTAATTTTACTTAAGAGGGGTAGATACAGACTTATATCGATTAGTATCTAAACATCGACAAGTATCGAACGATCGATACCAAAATTTGACAGATGCCCCTCGGCGGGGCATTACGAAGCCCCTCAAGCTAGGCCGCCTACGGATGAGACGTGTAACATGAGATTATAGTTACCCGATACTATATCGAATTTGGGTTAGGTTTTGACAAAGACATTGAAAGTTTATAGATTATCTGCATACTAATGAACCTTAAGGACGACCCAGTAGCCTAGTTGGTAGTGACCCTGTCTGCGAAGCGAGGTGTCTCGGGTTCGATTCCCGGCCGGGGCAGATATTTATGTGACAGATAAATGTTTATTCTCGGGTCATGGGTGTTAGTGATGTGTTATTTGTGTTGTCCATGCCACCCGCGACACAGGGAATCCTACTGCGGGCTTATGAGTGTGTTAGTGTTTATTTATTTATTTAATCTTACGTAAAAAAATTAAAAGTTATGCAGGAAACACATTTCATATGTAGTTACATAGTTTTGAATAATAACATTTGAGGTGGCTATTTTCCTAGGACCCCTACGACCTCCAAGCATGAAACTTTGTACTGGAATTAGAAGTACTAAGAAAGTATTTTTAAAACAGTTGCCAAAATCCACTAAAGGAAATTTAAGCCTTCTCGCAGCGCATAATTAATAGAAAAATAAGTACCTAACTAACTAATACGAAAATAAGAAGATAATGTATAGAAGAAGATGTATTCAATGAAGGGAAACAATTTTTTCTGTTGTTTAAGGACATAACATATCTAAACTATACAATATAATCGCGTTTAATAAATTGGCAGCGTTGTCAGTATTCTATCTATACGGTACCGAATTAAAATCCAGATCAAAGAGACCAAAATCTAGGCGTGTAAAGTGTCATTGAAGAACTAATTAGTCAGTATTTGGTTCAGTTCGAGTGAGAGGAGCTATTAGAGCATCACGGTTAGCAGCCAAACTTATCAGTTCAAGAGAAAGTATGGGTCAATGACTTGTACTGTTCATTGTTAGTTAGTACTTGTCGCTAGACCTAGGTTTGAAATATACGGAAGACGTTATAGGTACTATATACTAGTAGGTACCTACTTACTATCTATACATCTATTCTATTTGTTAATATATTGAGCTTTGAGTTTGGATCCCTTTTTAAGAAAGACGCACGTATTTGAGAATTGGCATAGTTAAAGTTTACATGGAGAAGTGCAGTAAGCTGAATTTTAGAAAAGAAATCAAACCCACATTGTCATACGTTTGATGTAAGGCCCAGTTGACAGACAGTCGATGTTGACTTTGACATCTGTCAGCTAGGGATTGACCAAGTTTATGTTTGACATATTGAGTTTAGGTCCAATTTTGACTGCAGAGCAGGTCACCTAGTTATTAAAGTTGGTACCTAATAAAAGGTTAAGTATTTTGATACCGATTTGTCAATTGATAATCGCGATGAGTTATTATCATCGACTTTCCTTCAAAAATATTATCTACTAGTCGACCCGCCCTCGCTTCGCTTCGGTGTATGTTATTTCAATATGGCTGACCACGTCAACTGTCAGTCACGTCAGTTAGAGAAGTCCCATACAATCTTTAAGTTTTTATAACTTTTGATAGAGTGTACTGATGTAAACAAAATAAAGCCTAAATAACGCCACGAGTCTGAACTCATAATCATAATCCTGAGATTATTTATGTACCTATATCATTCATTGTTCTGTCAAATCAGCCGTTTTTACGTGATGCTCTTTCAAACACACAGACAAACAGAGCCCCCCAAGTTTAAATTTTATTATATGTATATAAGATATCAGTTTAATACATGCTTTTCGCGGTGCGGTGATATAATTATAGACACACTATTCTACTTTGTTACGTTTACGCTCTATAATATCGATCTTTACACACACATACACATCATATTTACACACACACGCACACAGGTATATACGCTGTAACGCGACATTATTATTAGCTCCCATCCGTTTCCGTCATCGGAAAGGTTTCATTGACCGCGAGGAGTATGTATATTACTTATTTATATTAACCTCTATGTTTGTTACTGAACTGTTAATAGCTAGACAGATATGAGTGAATATTTTGTAATGTATTTAAGACTTTGAGTATGGTTTAGGATCATAATTGAACACGGTAGGTGGTGCTGATGTTGAGATACTTAAATGCACCAGCTAAACTATTTGTGTTATCAAAATGTCGTTAAATGTCATTGAAATGACGAGTTAACCCTTACTTAAGGTAAATAATAATATCAAATACTTAAAAATTACTCTAAATCTGCCCAACCGTTTAGTTCACTATAATAAATTCAAGCACATTTCAACTTGTGTGGAAACTCAAGTGATTTCTATATGGAAGCAAACTCATAATCCTTGAGGTTTATTTGGACTAGTATTCAAGTCTACATAAGAACTTTTCCAATGTACTTGTAAAGTGACCTTTTGCTACGTTTGAGAGTAAGACTATTATTTGTTCAGTTATTCTTCTTTTATCTTCTAAGTCTCTCTTCGTACTCGGTCCAATTGTTTATTTAGCGTTCTAAAAGTTTAGACGAAGAAGAGTTTAAGATGTTGGTCTTTTAGATATATTTTCTTTCTGTTGTAGGTACTTAGGTATTCTTTTATTATAATAGATTACAAAATGGTTTACTGTAATCAAAATGGGACAAATTTTAATACGATTCGGCGTGTTAAGCGCTGTTGATGCATTGCTGTATAGTTACGGATCATCAAATTTATTACGATCGTATTTTTTTTTTGTTTCCTCAAAATTAAGTCAGTTTATACCCCCGATTAAAGATATACAGATCTCTAACAGATGGAACGTTATCACTGCTTGGTAACAGAACTCTAATCTGAAACAAATAGCAATGGAAAATTAGAGTAATGCAGATAATAACAGTGTAGTATCCTAAGCGCGAGAAAGTGGCATTCATGTCGAGCTGAGCATACCGCGCAATGCTATCTGTTCGCGGTTTACAAGCGCTTCTAATTGCATCCCGACACAATATAGAGCGCTCATAGCCCAGCGGCTTGCGTCGATTAAAATGATCCACGAAGTTAAGCAACTGCAGGCACGGTCGGTAAGTGGATTGGTGACCGCTAGTGGCAAAAAATCTAGAGTATTTTCGCGGCTATGTGAACTTGGCACCCGACTTTCTTAATTCGGACTTTTTTCGTTTCGATCTTATAGATATACGTTAGTAGTTGATTGTAGTAACATTTTTTTCGTTTGTAGTAGCTCCAAAAAAAAATTTGGTGACTTCGAAAAATACATAGCACCCGACTTTATCAAAACGAAAAAGTAACTAATAGGTCGTGTAGATAATCGTTTGTAGTTGATTGTAGTGAAAATATTTTTTTTTTAATGCAAAAAAAAAAACACAAAAAATAAAAAAAA
>LGAG01000460.1:297509-331549 GCA_001278395.1 Lerema accius
TTCTTTCATCTTCTAAGTCTCTCTTCGTACCTACTCGGTCCAATTGTTTATTCAGCGTTCTAGAAGTTTGGGCGAAGAAGAGTTTAAGTTGTTGGTATTTTAGATATATATGTTCTTTTTGTTATAGGTACTTGGTATTCTATTATTATAATAGATTAAAAAATGGTTTACAGTAATCAAAATCGGACAAACGGCGATCTGGCGTGTTAAGCGCTTATGATGTATGGTTGTATAGTTACGGATCATCAAATTTATTACGATCGTCAATTTTTTTTTCTTTCCTTTTCCTGGGTCAGTTCATACCCCGATTAAAGATATAGAGATCCAAAGATAAAAGATGGGACGATATCACTGCTTAGTAACAGAACTCTACTGAAACAAATAGCAATGGAAAATTAGAGTAATGCAGATAATAACAGTGTAGTATCCTAAGTAAGCGCGAGAAAGTGGCATTCATGTCGAGCTGAGCATACCGCGCAATGCTATCTGTTCGCGGTTTACAAGCGCTTCTAATTGCATCCCGACACAATATAGAGCGCTCATAGCCCAGCAGCGTGCGTCGATTAAAATGATCCACGAAGTTAAGCAACGCAGGCGCGGTCGGTAAGTGGATGGGTGACCGCTAGTGGCAAAAAACTCAAACATTGTCATGATTCGGAGGGCAGAGCTGTCGGTCCCGATTGTTATCGTTAGGTGACAATTGTTAAGGCATGTCTGGAGCCATTGGGCGGCATAATAGATTCCAACATTTGGGTTGGCCACATCTCTATTTCAGATTCTTACGCTCGGCGCGCAAACATGTTTTTATTCTAAAACACTTCGAATAGGAGCCGAAATCCGTGTCGGGGAATCGTGTCTAAGTGTGCGTATATACATACGTTTTTGAAGTACAAATACGTATTTTCACTTGTCAAAATCGAGCAACTAGTAAGTAATTTCAACGTTAAATTACAAGCAAACGTCGCTCGTCGGATTCTCGTGTTAAAATTTCTAGGATTCTTCAAAGCATTTTTTGCATACTTATCTGATCGGTCACGTTTCCATTACACGATGCTCTGTATTGATTGCCGTCGACCGTGAAATTTACCGGCCAGATTACGGCTCGATCAAATTTGAGATAAAATATAATATGATGTATCTGTGTTAGCTTCATCGCTTTGCTATCAGATTGACTACATTAACGAAGATTATTGTAGAGATTATTAATCTTTTAGTTTTTAATGTTTTCATTATTAAGTAGAAAGTTGCTAGTTAGCAAGTAAGAAGGTGTAAACATTAAAGGGTATTTGCAATGTTATTTGTAAGCTATTAGTTAGCAAATCTTTTGAATGTTGCACTTATAAGCTGACAGTGGCAATGTTTGGAACACTGCTTTTATTATCTTTTGTATCTATACATTATCAGGTTAAAAAACCTTAAAAGAGTGGGATCGCCTATCAATTGATCTCTGTGGCAGTCTTCGTACCTGTATATACTCGTACATTTATGTTATCATTAAATGCCATAATAGTCTTACAAAAGGATTGATTAGATTTTGTAACTGAGAACAATGGCATGTGTATAAAAACTTATGTAAGTACCCATATATTTACAGGTAATTGAATAACATTTAAGTATTATTTAATTAAACGAAATCTACTGTACAATCGCAGCAAAGAGTCGGTTTCTAATTTGAACTCATAGAGAATGAATGAATATGACTGTCAAATCTTTTTAAAAGGAAACTTGGGTGATATTGAACAAATTCATAATGAAATGAAACCTCAATAATTAGGGAAGACAGACAATAAAGTACAAGCAAATTCTTGAAATAGATTCGTTAATTCCTACTATTTCAGTCCATTTCTCTTGCTGACTCAGTCAATTATCCTTCATTGTTCAAATTAACGTGTTGGAATGAACCGAAGAATTAGCTACGTTGTCTTGTAATGATATCAGGGATTGTAACTTAATACGGGAATATTTATGGCACCTTATTACGGTGACTGAATCTACGTAATGCTACTGAGATTATCGTATTTATACTTAACTTTATACTTAACTTCGTAGTAGTTTTTCATTGGCATCATTGTTGCATTTATAATTTTTTTTAACACTGTTCAATAGTAATTTTCTCACGTTAATAAAGGTATTGAAAGAAATAATATATGTTTTGGTAAAGACAGAGTGGAGTGTTCTCATGAAGAGCTAACGTACTTCTGATATTGAAAACTAAAATAAAACTGAGAATAATTTATTGCAATAGCACAATAATACAAATATGAATCGTAATTATAGAATTAAGTTTACGATTTGAACTTGACCAGACTATTTCAGTCAATTAATTTCAATTCTGGTTTATGAAAATAATGTTTAAGACTAAAAGGAAAGAAAAATTGGAAACATTTAGCATTAAATTCGAAGCACAATAAATATAAGCGAAAATCTGATCAATCCATCACTATTCAGTGAAAATCATATAAAAGCGTTCAAAAGATCAAAATACCAAAGGATATTCCTCATTCGAATGATGCGCGTGTCATTAATATAAACTATGATGTACAGGTTAGTCATGAGTACTATAATCGCTGGCAATGCGAGCTACTGTATAACAAACGGGTCAGTGAAGAGACTGTTTCCATTTTATCACTACACAATAAAACTATTTCTGCTGTGTAAGGTATTTCAAGAGAATTTAAGTTAAAGAACAGAAGAAAGGTACCAATTCATGTGAATACTTTATTTCTTCCTCTTATGTCTTCGACGACAATGCAACGGATGTCTTTCGTGTGACTATGTTTTTAATATGCTGACCTCTCATTAGATGTTTGTTTTTTTTGTTCATTTACTAGCAGGTACCGTTATTCTTTTGTTTCAATTGTTATTTATAAGATTTTACAACGAAGCAAGATTACTAATGTCACTTTCAAACGCTGTATTAACCTTGTTACCATCTAAACAAAACATGCTTGAAATCTTGATACTAAAGAACTATAGACGTGTTGAAGACAAGACTGAAATCTGCGGAGAAATGTCAAGTGATGCGTCTATAATTAGTTCTGCTTCACGCCACTCTCGTCGTATTGCGGCAGTATTCCTTATAACTTATGACTCGACACTGCATCTGTATCTAAAACGAGGATGTGGTAGGGAGAGATTGATCTAGACTAAGACAAATACGACGCTGCTGTTATTAGTGATAGATATAGTGAATAAGTAGTTAATAAGCTTGAAGATGGTATTTTTTATGAAGTTATTTGTGATTTAGAGGACATAAGTAATAGCAATTTTTTACTAAAACAAACACTTCCGATACTTAAGTTACTAACCCATTAAAATAAACGGTAGTATCTAGTTCATTGCGTTGAAAATCATCACAATTAAAGGAACAAAATTATATTTTGTAGTCACAAAAGGCATGTTGTCAATGACGCGAAACTTTATTTTGACGCGCAAAAACTCTGAAAGAAACCAATAATAATATCTTTGTCAAGTAGTCAATATTTATTTCTTCATTATATTCGATACCGTGTCACACGAACGGTTGTTTTATCTGTTTTGGAGTTTAAAATCGCAACCTATTTTAACGCTGTTCAGTCTCGGTTAAATCAGAATATATTATGAAGAAGAAACAGCTCGTCAATAAAGCCGCTCAAGTGAAGAGCTCTCGCGATGAGTGCGATAGTTATAGTGCATTGTATGCAAAGTCGAGCTGAATTGTTACGGCACGAAGTACTTGTGTTAGCAATGAGAAGATTTATTGCCATAAATTTTACGCTGGCTTAAATATGGATGGAAGTGTAAATTCTAAGGGTGGAAAGAGGTGTGAAATTTTCAGGTTTTGTGATACATTTTCTGGTTTATATTTAATATGCTATTTTAGCCTATCGCCTTTGTCTAGGTAGTGTTTTAGTGTGATTTAATAAAAGTTGTTTGTAACCCTAACAAAAACTGTAATGATGAGCAGCACTAATAACAATAATTAGTGGAATCAGAAGATATACCTTCCCAATTTGAAATCCTCGAATTTATTAATCAAACACGAAACCCAGATACCAAATAAAGTTACCAAGCCGAGAGACACCGATTAATAAAAAAAGCAATAAAGCAATGACAATTAAAAATGGGGTATCTAATGTTTTCGTAATATGGGCTCAGAAGATGGCAGGATAGATTATAGGGAGTTGTTATGTCATTTATAAGGCTGAAGGTCGAAAGGTCACGGTCATTGGCCGTCTGAGACGCGGTAGATGACGTTGACGTGACGTTTGATGGGTAATGGGAACAGATCCGCTGGGTGTATCATTTGGGCGAAGGAAATGAGACTGGGATTGACGATTTAATAGATATTTAAGTTATTAAGGACATGACAGTTTTAAGTATTGAATCAATATGTACTTTTAGTTAAATTTCGTGATAATTTTCGTCTCAAATCAAAGGTTAAAATGAAGAGTCTAAAAAAATCTTGTCATTTGTTGAAATTAATAGTGTATTTTCTCGGCTTATTGTTATCCGAAAGCAAATAATTTAACGTTAAATTAATAATTAAAATGTTGAAATTAAAATGAAGTTAGTACCTAACCAGCGGATACTCTATTTGTTCACATTAGCATAATTATGTTTATATTAACGACGAATTATAAAGCTGAACGAAAAGTAATTAATTATTCTTAGTGACTGAATTCACAATTTTAATTGTCAATTAAAAATCTGACTATTCAATCACAAATAATCCTTTCAATATCAATCGGTTGGTTACTCTACAAATTGATAGCACCTGACTCACTACGGAAATAACAGACTTCCTTAGTCGGTGCGGGACAGGTCGGTGCATCAATGTTACTGTCGATTTGAGGCCTGTTACACCTCACAGTGATTTCACTGACCTCATATGACCCATGTTTGACAACTGGATGTTATAGGATACAACAGTTATTATACTAATCTTTTAAAAAGCTCTAGATTCGATTCGTAATTAAGTAGGAATGGAGTTTTAATTTTTATTATTGGTCTGGGTTTTTGTGTATGTGTGAGTCTGTGTGTGAGCCTGTGTGTGTGTGAGTGTGTGTGTGTTCGTATATTTATGTTGTCCATGGCAGCCATTATACAGGGTGTTCTACTGTAAAGCTATATGAGTATACAGTATGAGTGTATAGTGGGTCTTTATCCTTGACTGATAGATGTCAAGGTTAACCTCAACTGTGTGTAAACAGGGCCTTCCATTTGACATGGATGGATGGATGAACAAATGAACCTGTCAGCATCAAACTCACTATGATACTGCTTTGATATTTGTTATCAGTATTACACATAAAAATCAGTTTTAATTGAGCCTATGGTTTTATACATTCTCTGTTCTATCAAAATAGCTATTGATCCTACTGGAAAGTGTGATTCGATAGGAAAGTAGTGACTTCCTTATACGCGGTATAGTTGGGTCATTCGGCGCATGCACTCTTTTATTTGGGGGCCCGTTACATTGCGTGTCGGTAGTGAGGGAGCTACGTCATAACGCTATAATAAAATATTTAAACGTACGATACTAATAACGATACGTCTTCGTAACGTTGATTAGGTTTTCGACTCCTCTGTATAATGTAACTAACAATGGTAATTTTATAACAGAGCATTTTTAATATTTGGAAAGACTAAGATGTGTTTAACATTTGCGTTTGTGTAACGTAATTTACGTTATTATTATTATTACGTATTACGTTACGTATTAATACCTCTATTAATATATTAATAAGCAAGTAAAGTAGCTATAGTGCAAAACGCTTTTTATTAAAAAAGAGTTCTTAACCGATTTATCTAAATATAATTTCTAGATAACATGATAAAATTCTTTAATGATAATAACCACACCACGCCCACTTGATGTAATAAACAAACATTATACATCATGACGTAAATAATAATTAGGTATGCATAATGATAAACACAGATTTTTTTAAACAATAAAAATTTGCAAGTGTAAAAAAGTACAAATATTTAAAAAGTAATAAATTTTAAAGCAATAAATAATTTTAACGCGAAACTAGGACGTCATAATATCTAACGATAATTTTTCCACTAATCACAACTTTTATCCTATTTATTAAAATTATACTTCAGAGTTATCTTGGCAATTTACGAGTCAAAGAAAGAGTCTATTAGATGGTAATCGACCGTAGCCTTGGCCAGTAATCATGTGGTCACAAACCCATTAAGGTATTTCGCTTGGATTCACTTGATAGTAGCCTGAATTAAGTTATGCTTCACTAGTTCCTTTCGAGGTAGGTACTTGTCTTATGGTCGTCGAGGAAATAGTATGAAGCCATAGTATTTCTTAAAGTACTTGTCTTATGGTCGTCGAGGAAATAGTATGAAGCCATCGTATTTCTTCGGCTATCATTAGGTGATTTTACAGGAAAGGGATCGAGTTGAATCTTATCCAATCTCACTTTAAAGGAAGGGGCATCTCGGCGAATGTTGCTTTATTTTTTCAGCTAAAATCAATGTGGGCTAAAATTTTGTTAAAAATTAAAAAAATACTTTCAATAATCTTATGTGAGATTCGCGGATATGGAGGCAATAAAAGCCAAAAATTATCTCAAGATGAACAAAACTAATCTTGTATACAGTAGGTAATCTAATTCAATCTTATCTTAGATTTGATTTAGGCTTCAATACAAAAATAAATACTTATCTCGCAACAAACACAATATTATATTATCTACACTCCACAGACAAAATATGTCAATAGAATGCTATTTATCATAATTATTATGAAAGTCACGTGTCATAATTATGTTTTATCATTTTCTTGATTTTGTATGATAGAAAATTTATAAATAATTTCCTGATAAATTACAATACACATATAATATTTATACGATTTCAGATCACATGTTAAATGTTTTATCTAAAATCATGATATCTTTTTTTATCAGCAAATTTTGATTAGATTGTTCTTTTAAATACTACTGTTTGATTTTATTAATATCTAGTATTTTTTATTTTTTTTTCTTTTAATATGGTCTTTCTTTTATCTTTCTGAGTGCGACAGACACCTAAGATATCTTAAAAAGATTAACAACGTACTAATGTTTATATTATACAAATGTTAACAAGCGTAACGAAATTATTCGATAATTTATCGTATTATATGTACTCAATATTTATTAAGCATTTATTATAAGGAGCAAAAAATACTTAAAGAAAATTCTGTTTTGTTTTTGTTCAAATAAGTGAAAGGCTTGTAATACTATATTGAATTAATTGAGATTGATTTCAAAAGTAAAAGTTTGTATCTATTTCATAATTCTGAGATCCGTCGATGAAAATCGTCATAACCTATGACTGTCCCATTGTTGAGTTTGGGTTTATTCTCACAACGTGAGGTATATACACAGGTCATAGACCACCATGTGCAGATTGCCATACTTCACATACCTTGGGGAACTTCGAACCTCCGTCCCGAAGACCAATGTTCCAACCACTAAGCTACCACTGCTTGTATCAATTTATTAAAGTTTCTTCCATAGATATAGACGAGTCCGATTAGAGTGAGTATGTTTTGTTGTTAACACTGTCTATAAGTTGTTCAAATAGATAAAAGAGAGTGTTATCTGCATAGCGAACGGTGCAATGGTACAGAATGGTGCATCAGCCAAGGTTGCCAACACAAATAGTACCTATTTATAAAATTCATAAAACTATTCGATATTTGAAAAAAACTATACTTCCCGAAGGTAGAATCGAGGCTTCGAGTCACCCTGTATTTTTTCTGACCTTCATAAATGACCTTTATTCTAACATTGTTCTTCTAATTACAGGCTTTCAAACACATAAGTGTAGGGTAACTGGTTTTATAAGTCTGTAACTTCGTCCAGATATGTACTCGTATTATGCCAGATATATGGCACAATAATGTTAGCTTAGATATATGGCACAATAATGTTAGTTTAAATTTTGAGTTATTCCGGTCGGATCCCAACAAACGGATCCCAAAATTTTCTAATATTTATAAAGTGCTCCGGAATATAGTATACATATATTTTGTAGCACCTACTGCAGTCTATTATACTAAACCACAGAGTTGAATAGTAGAGCATGCCCTCAGGAATTAAGACTGTCTACTGTGATCTATTTTAGATTCACAAAGAGTAGGTAAATAATATTCGATACGGATCTATTGTAAATGTTAGATGTAAAGTGAAGCAACCCTGTATATCCAACCACAAGAATGCAAAGTATATAGACCCTGACAACGATCAGATAAGCGCGACACAAAAACTGGTGAGTGGTCACTGATTGGAACCGCCAATTAGTGGCGCCCTCTATACTTTACATACTAGTAGCTAGCTACTGACGATAAAATATATACAGGGTGTAATGAAGGGGTACTTTAGTAATAAAATACTGCTAAAAAATATTTGATTTGATGTCGAAATTACCCTATTTAATGAGTCGCAAAATATAATTAAACGGTGATGAAAAATTGTTTCTAAAACCTGTTTTCTGGTTTCTAAAAACTGAATGAATAGACTCAATCGAGACAAGAATTTCGATAGGTTCAGAGACCTAATCAATTGGTAACAAAATTTATTGTAATATTAAATATGTAATGTAATATATTATATTACATATTATTACTATACACTCACCAAGCAAACCTAGGGCATCCAGGGACTAAGTAAAACTATAATATACCTAAACTCCTGCTATAATCAGACTATATCACCTAAAACAAATAAGCTTCTTATGTTAAGCCAATTTCGTAATAGACGCCCTTTAAAGTGTTTAATTACTGTTTCATAGAAACAAAGGCACATTGACGGCTGAGACGCGAATCCAATTACCGCCGCTTCCGACGATTTCTGAAAATTTTAATGCTTCACGGCATCACTGCCTTAAAACCTAAAGACTTAATGCCGTTTCAAAGAATATTTGAATACAAAAATTGTAATCAATTCGTTTAGTCAGTAAAAAATGGAAATGCGTTATGTTTTGTCAATGATAAATTATTTATTTAGTTAAGTATAGATATTAACAGTTATATTAATGAAAGTCGAAACTTTAACAATTTTAATTACATTATTAATTACAAAATAAAATAAATTAAATTTACACCATTGTAATAAAATTCGTTGTTTATTCATTAGTATCTGGTGCTATGGTTATTTTTCATGTCTCTATAAATTAAATACCTATCATATTAGTGCCGTCAACTTAATAACTAATGAATATTATACTAAAGTATACAAAAATAAGCATCAGTCAGGACCTACTTTCTGAAAATTCCGTTGAGACCTTTCCTTTCTGTTAATTCTCTTTCAGTAATCCACTTATCGTTTGAAGTTATTTAACGAAACTGTCAACTTTCCAGTAGGAAGGTGAAAAAGGTCGCAGAAAATGTTTTTCTTTATAATTTATCGGGTATTAAAAGTAAGCAGAAATAGATTAAGGGAAACCTATAAAATTTACGAAGCATTTTCTTTGCACCTGCGTACAAATTAGGGTTGCCGCAAATCGGATTATGAACATAATACTTTGTAGCATTTTCAGAAATAGCGTTAAAACCGCTTTAGAATATTCTGGGAGAAAATAGCCTTATAAGCGCTATTACAATAAACTAATAACTTGTAACAGAATAACTTGTAAAATAATAGAAAAATGAGTAAAACTAAATAAAAGTACAATTTCAATCTTATGATTTACGACAGTTTAACAAATCAAATCAAATTCCATTCGTATAATTTCCATACGCGGAAAAATAAATCTCATATAAAACTACTGTTAATTATTATCCACTATATTTCGTTATGAATTGTTTTTATGGCACTCAATTGTAACTATAATTATTAGTGACCGTTGCCCACTTAACTCTGTTACATCTATTCTGGAAGGCGAGTTATAATACCACAAAAACAACAGGCAAAGTACCGTAAAACAGTATAATGGAAGGTCAAATTTTACGAGTTGTGTAAAAAAATTGCACATGCATTTTGTTTGGCTTTCTCACGTAACTCGACAGCCTTGGAGTGATGTCATCGTTTGGCCATTGTTTGCATATCCGAACTGTTGTTAGCGTCTGCAAGTCCTCCTAATTAAGACTATTTTAGACAAGACTAGACTAGACACTGCTTCAGACTATTTTTTGCGTATCCTCAAACAATACGTTAAACATAATTCGTTGTGCCTTTGACTGTAGTAAGAATAATGTTTGTAAAGCTTATTAAACAAGTTTTAATTACATGTCGTCATATTCTTTGTTAATTTGAGAACGTAGGTAGTGGATTTTGGTTTGTAATGTAACGTTACACAATCGATTTTGTACATTTTATTTAGTCGATTCTTCAAAATTCAATTACAATTAATACGTAAGTGTTAAAAGTTATATTGTTATTAAATTACCTCTGTATTACAGATTATCATTACAAGTCTTGCACTGTAATGCTCAGTTGTCTTCGTTTTATGTAATGCTAGAATTTGTAACATTACATTAGCTGATTACTTCCGGTGTGGAAGTACCTTTATATAATTTTCGCGTGCTCGCTGTCTTACATACCTATTTCATTCTTAGTACAGTGCATCTTTTTGTACATAAAATGAGTAAACAAATAAAATTGTGAAAGAAAGAAAAACTACAATACAACACAAAGTTTTATTAGCTATTTAAATACATAGTAGAGAACATTTCATTTGCATGAAGAGTTTTTTTATTCTTACCTTATTCCTGTATTACAATGTATTGCTGTGGAACTTGTCTCATCTCCATACTCCGCTGCAGAAATAAACTATATTTGTTTCTGAGTTAATAGTTTCACTATGACGTAACAATTATTTGTTTTCTGAGTTAGTTTCTTTTAAAATAACGCTATTAACCTACAAGAAGCAAAGAGTCCCTTGTTTGATTAGATGACGTTCATCATTAGTATCACAACTTCTATTTCTCCCACTGCTAGGATCAGGTCTCCTCTCAAAGTGTGATGGGAACAGACCCAATAATATGGGCAAATGTAGATTGGCAGATGTCATACACCTTTGAGAACTTTATAGAGAACTCTCAGGTGTGCAGGTTACCTCACGATATTTTCCTTTACTGGAGCAAGTGTTATTGATTTGTAATACGCACGTACTTTTTGAAAATCAGAGCTTTTTTGAACCTAGGAGCTCCCGTTTGAGAGACCAACGTTCAAACCACTGCGATTCGTTGTTATTAGTGATGTATTATTCGTTTTGCCCTGACAACCGTAGCAGAGGAATCCTAGTGTAAGGATATGAGTATGGAAGCTGTTTGAAGCGTTTATCTTTATGGTTATGGATGCCAAAATTGCATTACATCCCTGCTTTCTCGCGACAACCTTGTAGATGATCTCATCATATTGTTTGCGCCGTCAAGGCCGCGAGAAGTTAATATTTATACCTCGCGCTCAATTTTGGTAGCAATCTAGACGTGTATGAAAGATCTTTAAGATCAATGTCAAAGCTATGTTTTATTAACGTTCTATATGCATATGATGTATTATTGAGTGTCTGTACTAAGCGGTAAAGTTGATATTTTGCATAACATTGCACGTAAGCATCCGCCTTGCTACGAATCGAAGCCAAGACCGTTGAAAAATAGTCCGGTACAGTAATTTATGCTTTGACCTCAACGTATTTCTATGTATCTAAAAATAGTAATTCCTATAGGATTTAAGTATAATTCTTTCAGAACAAACCGTTAAACATATTATAATAGTCCATGTATGAAATAAAGTTGCATAGTTTTATTAATGCTCTTAAGAGCGCAGTTACTATAAAATTAACATGGTCAATAGTTATACAAGCCGCTGTCGCACATCGCAACCGCATGTCTCAAATCTCAGTCACACGTCAATGTTTGTAGGTCAAGTGAGCTAAGTGTGTCAGGCTGGCATAGCTCTCTGTTCTAATTAGACAGTTTTTTCGTGTAACATCGCTAGAACTCGACGAATGACCTAAGTGCCTGAATTTTTTATGATTCACGTGACGGTGTAACGTAGGAGCGGGAGCGACGTATGAATTTTATCTACTTTTCTTGTTGCGAAGCGGGAGCGAGATGGGAATTTAGTTTTTTTTGTTGCGAAATGTTTGGGATAATTTTTTGGGAGAAAAAGTGGTGGATTCTGGATTTTGTTTTGGAGTGTAAATAAAACATTTTTTTTCTGACTATGTATAGTTATCTTTTTTATTTACGTAGGAATATTATTTTTTAAGTAGTGTAATTTAAGTTGTTAAGACATTGACTTATGTTAAGTAAGTGGAAGTTGATAAGACGAAATAAATAATTTGAATTTATTTGCTTTTTTTGTTCAGAAATTTCAAAGATTTTTAGCAAATTTAGATGAAAAAGAAACATTAAAGGCTTATTTTTTTCTATTCGCCTATGCATTGGGCGATTTAAATTCTTCCAGACGCAATGACGTAAGCGGTGATTTTTGCACATTTTACGAGTACAAGATAGATTCGACGAACTGAGATTGGAAATAGGCGATCGTCATTTGTCGACCATCTAGTTTGGAGGTTATGCAATCTGTGATCGTGTTTTTTGCGGAAAGGAAATTGGTTTTTGCACGTCCGCCCGTCTGTCATAATAATGAAATGAATTTATAATGTATTGAATGCGTTGTGGAATGATTGACACGTACGAGTATTTCGTCATGATCACTTAAGCTAGTCTTAAACTTATTTCTACTCGATTTAGTCTGTTTTTCGATAGAATGAAACATACTTTGGCACTATGGCAAGATAGGCATACAGCCCTAATGATTTTTTTGAGAACCCCACATTTTGTCATAGTTTTTCAGAAATACCTTGAGTACCTAATCTCATTCCACTTTGGAAAGGATAGACTTTACACGACTGTCAATAAGATGAAAAAGAATAAAGGCTGCTAAAACCTGGTTTAAAGTCGAAGTAAAATTCTTTAGTTCTTCTTGGGAAGTAACAGCTCTTAGGAACTAATATGGACACTAACACTAGCATGTCAAGTTTACACATTATTATTTGAGTACACATTTCAAATTACGTAATACAACTTCCTACTCGTTTAATAATGCAGTGACAAATTAAATATAAGTTCGTAATAACATTTTTTCCTCAGTAAAACCGATTGTTTAGCCGTTATTGACGCAGAATTATATTCCGTCTGTCTGTGGACATTAAAAGATACACAGAGAATCGAGTAGTTTCATATTTGCCTATACATTGATAAGCGTGAAGTGCTAAAAATTGTTGAAGTTACATAATAATGGCGTCTAAGCAAATTGTAGTGTGGATTTAGTATTAAATGAATCAATTAACAATTGCTTGATTTGCTTACTAGCGCTTAAAGTAAAATAATTTCAGAGACGAGTAATCGTTTTGGGTGACGGTTTAAAATTTATATAGTCTTAGCTACTGAAATCTTCACTGTAGGTATAGTCAAATTCAATGTCACCTCGATGACACCTCATAATATGTTATTATCTTTCAATAGTCTGTAGATCATGGTAAATAAATGGACATGTATATTTGTTGGAAAAACTTTACGTTCCTTTCGGTGCAGTCGCGTAAAAATCAGACAAGTTAACAAGTTGCGATGTGAATTAACTTAGGTGCTTTAAGTATACTTCCCCGATTTATAAAGATATTTTGACATCCATTATTATTTTTATTATTTTTAAAACCTTTCTTTCTAGTTTTCTATTTCGAAACCGTTTATCTAACGATAAAAATTGTTATTTAAAATACTTATCATCTTCTTTACATACAACGTCAACAAAAGAAGTTATTAAATCGTAAAATTTAATGAATTTCCGATCAATAACAATGTGTCATGTATATTGATTGAGCCCGTTGTCACGTATAGGGAATTCCTTAACGGCCCGTGTAATGGTAGTTTTATGACCCAGTCTGCCCCAAATGGGACATTGGGGTCTTGTTTATGACTCGCGGGACATGCGGTTGGGACATCCTAAAAGCACCCATAAAATTTATCTAAGGCTGTGTTGCGCTGAGTTATTAGTAAGATCGGAAAGAGATGGTGATGTGGACTCGGCTTTATGTGATTCGAAATTGTTTTAATAAAAAATTTGGGTGATTTTTGGAGTGATTAAGTATGTTTTAGAACCATAATTGGACGTGTGGTATACTTTTAATTAACCATGTCTTTGGTATGCTCTACAACCCAAACAGCTTGAAGTATTTCACCATAAGAAATGTCTTTGGTTTCCACACCACACTTTTTTTATTCCTTCCACCTTAAAAATTTAATTTCGCAGTGTAGAACTCCGTTATTTTATTAATTTGTCTGCTCATAACAGTAGGTAGAATGTTTCTAGTTCAAATTTGTGGAAAAACAGTGTGTTTTATAAGAAAATAAGAAGAGAAAATGATAGTAGCCGAGTGTCGGCGGAGCGACGCGCCGCTCTGGCGCCTCTTACCGTTTTATCGATTTTCACTGAACATTCTAAGAATCGTCTGACTCAAAGGAATCTTGTTAGTGGGATAAGATGACCCGTTAAAGGTTTTCCTTTATACCTGCTTCGGTTTAGATATCTCATTTCTCGACGAGTTTTCTTACGATCGGGTTCTTTTAATCTTTAACTACACCCTTTATCTCGATTTTCCTCAAATCTTATTCTTTCGTTACTTACCTCTTGCATCAGTCGGAAAACAACTTGTTGTTGTTGCAATTACTTGTTGTTTTATTTACTTTTAGTCCTCAAAATTTACTCTCAGACAACTATATTATTCCAAGAAATACTCCAACTAGATCTTTAGCACTGATTCTTGAAAATAATCATGACATAATATGTATAAGAAAATCCCTCCTCACAAATTCTTAAGCCTATAAAATACCGAAAAACATGGCATAAAGTAAATAAAGGACTAACATCACTGAAGGGAGGTACGCACGAGAAAAATAATTCAATTTACCCGAAAGTTTGTCGACGAAATGAATAATGAATGTACCTGCGATGCTAGGGATGTCCAAAAGTATCCGTAATATAGTCGATGAAAAATAACAACATCATTAAGTTGTAGAAATGAAACTTCATTATTATTTGCTATGATCACGCTTTTAGATGTTTTGAATAGTTTTATCTTTGTAGCTACCATGAATCATAAAATAAAACCACGCTATAGTAACCATTTTTAATTAAATTTATAAATTGGTTTTCCAGTTTTAATACAGAAAACATCAACAATTATTCATTCCTAAATAAGTTTGTATATACAAGACAGAATTAATAGCAAAACAAAAATCTCGTTTTCGAAAAATATCACTCAATTGACGAAGTCGGGAAATAAATAGGCATTTACCATTCACTGATCACAACCATTGTTGTGCTTATTACATGATTTTTTAATATATCCGTATCCGTCACGTCCCATCACTAGTAGGTAAGTATTTTGATGGATTGTTCTCTCAGAATCCTGTACAGGTTTCGCAATCTCAGAAGTAATAAGTCGAGACAGCTGACGTTGAGTATTTTTGGATTGACAGTGCTGTTAGAAAAATGTTACATTATTTCATATTAATTACCTACGTAAATACTAGTACCTATATGAAGTCTTCAACTTTAGATTTTACGAATCGTGCACGTAGCTTGAGATTAGGTATAGTTAAAGTTTACATTGAGAAATGCGGAAAGTTAAATGTTATCCTACTAATATTATAAATGTGAAAGTTTGTAAAGATGTTTGGATATTTGGATGCTTGGGTGTTTGTCCCTCCTTCACGGTCTAACCGTTGAACGGATTAAGCTGAAACTTGGTACACAGATAGGTTGCATCCAGGAATAAAACATAGGATACATTTTATCCCGATTATAGGTTCCCTTGGGACGAAATCAATATTTTGTTTATCGACTTTTCCGCGGGCGGAGCCGCGGGCATCGTCTAGTTATAAATACATTTCAAAACACACAGTACACACAGTACTTACTACGTTTGGTGTATAGATACATCACATTGATGGCCCTGTTGACAGATGGTTGACGTTGACATTGACATTGACATTTGCCAGTCAGGGACATCGAACCAGTCTATAGTCTATTGTATGACATAATGAGTAATCGTAGGTATATACGAGTATATTAGTCACAAGTTCTTACTACGAAGTGTCTAGAATCTAGTTAAAGGCGTCAAGTCTATCATGGTATATTAACTCAAGTACTTGTTGCGATTGAGTTAAGTATAAGAACAGATAATTACTCAATTAAACACAATTATGAAGTGATTTTCTTTTAAATATTCAGACAATTGACTTGAGTGAGTCATACTGGACGAGCGCGTCAACAGTGCACTATAGCGGGTTCCGTAGGTAGAAGGTTTTAGGGAATTGATTTTACGAGTATATTTATGCATTGGCAAGTGATTTCCATTGAACTCATTGATATAATTCTTTTTACTACATACTAATTGTCTAGGTTACATATACCTGGTTTTTTTCGTCGTGATTTAAAAAGTAAACAATCTTGACACTACTTTTATTTATTTCATTAATTAAAAAAAATATTAAGAAGTATACAAATTTATTTTATCATTAAATTATTTTTAAAGTTAATTAATTTGTGTCTGTCTTATTTTTAAATCGATAATTACAATAAAAAGACACTGTAAGATTGTTTACATTTTAAATCACGACGAAAAAACGAGGTATAGTGTGGATTCCTTTTTACGAATCGTGCACGTATGAGTTTCAGATTTGGTACAGTTAAAGTTTCTATTGAGAAATGTTATTTCATGTTATGTTATATGACTGTGAAATAGAAAGATGACACAACGAAATTGTAACTCTAGAAGACCCGTTCTGCAGTCGGAATTCGATTGAAACTCATTAAGTGAAACTGTAGACTATAGTTTGATGTTTTATTTTCCAAATTAAAGGATTTTGGAATATATTAAACTTTAGATTTTAGCTTTCTCTACTTCTGTTTCAGGTGAAATTTAACTATAAATTATTAAATATTACAGCATTAATTTGATGAACAGGTACACAAAGTCTATAGCCCAATTGGCGTGTAATTAATTAGGCTCTACATATTGTGATATAAACTTAGTTTTTACCATCTTTCTACGGATTGTCAAGAATCGAATTAGTAATACGCTAGAGCCGCCTTCTGACCTTATTCAGTCTTTGAGTTCAACTCGAAGCGATTATTTACATTCACTACTAAAAGCAGCAATTTGTAACCATTGTCTTATGTATTGAAGAGTTAAAAGGATACATTTTTTATTGTTTTTAATCAGCGGATTAGCATTCTAGTTTCTCGCAAATACGAGTATGTTAATAATAAAATAGCATAAAAAATTGTCATAGTAAAAATTATCTCTATTTCTCTATCAATAGAATTTAATTGTAAATTACGGAACATGATTCAGAAACCTAGGAAATCCGTCGCATTAAATGTAATATGGTGCACTATAGAAAACAAAAATAATAAACAAAAAGAAACGAATGATTCGATTGATTATGTTGGGTATCGAAGGAAAGAGATTGAGTAATACATTTTTAAAAAGATAATTTTGTTAGCTATTGCTGGTGACTTTGGTTATTTCATATTTTAAAGCATTATTTTTTAGTACCAAGTAGGGCTTTATTTTTTGGACTTATATTACGAGTACTTGTTTCATTTACACAGTCGGCCAAGGTTGCAGGACTGGTTCGAATCTTGTTTTATTTTGCGACGAAATTACTTCGCACATGTTTGTTTTTGTTTTTTATTTTACTTATATGCACTCTGGTATTTGGAATTGTGTGGACGTGAACGTTTAATTTTTTCTCTTTCTTTTTTCTTGTAATGTTATAAATCTGATTTAATTATTGTGTAGTGTATTGAATTTGTTAATTCTCTGAATTTTATTAAAAGATCTGTTAGTTTCAAAGACGAAAGAAATTTGACTTCGCTACGTTAGTGTCTAGTTACACAGGCTGTTTTTTATCTTAAAAAGTAATAGCTTAGTAGCAGTCGAAGCCCTGGCAAGTCGTACGTATCTTAAAAATGTATAAGTATAGTAAAATATATAACATTGTGAGAAATCGCATTAAGACATTAAAACATGGCCATATAAATCTTAATTACCTAACTCTTCGTATGTAAAGGTCTAGAATAAACCAGTTAATCTCCATTTGATTGTAATCTTAACTTCATCTAAGTTCAAACCGAAGGAACTTAGCACAAAAAGGTCAGCAGTAAATAAATGTCACCTAAAACGTCTTAAGATGCACTTTCATGAAACAACTTGTATTAGTCACCGTTAGGGCTAATTCCACAAACTATTAGTCATACCACTGCAATGTTTACAATGCATTCCCTTCAAAAACATCCCCTACTTTCATTCATTAATAAGATAGCTATCCGAAATAAGCAGATTAAAATTTTATACAGGAAAGTACAATAGTGAGTCAGCCAATGAATCATGATAGCGGCCAGTCTGTCTTGATCCACCCTGCCTCCCCTGTGTATGGGTTAGTTGACAGGCGGAGGTGAGGTGAATGGAGTCTGAGGGACCAAGCTTATTTGGTTGCGTCTCACGCACGTTTCTAGACTGACCTTAGTGTTGAAATAATGTTTGCCGTCTCATTGACACGCCGGTTTGAAAATGTTAATATATAAAAACCTAGCGCACGAGTGTTTATCACTAAACATTCTGTGGTACCGTGTATTTAAGATTAAAGACAACAGATGGTGATGTTGAAGTACTCGAAGGCACCAGGCAAGCAAGGTACTAGTAAAGGTATATGAAAATTACACACCATGACGTGAAAGCTAAGGGGTCAGTCAATTAAACAATGAGAAATCAAATATGTTGCAGGACCAAGACAGCCTAATCTTCTAGTCATGTACCTGTATAGGATATTTTTCTAGCCTCAACATAAATGAAAGACGTTTGTACTATAGTAGCAGAAAAATCCCGTGATATAATCTTAGGTAAAGAGCTTATACACTCTTAGCTTATAAATACCTACGTTACCAACAATCGAAGCGCCTACGGACTTGAGAAAGCTATTCGACTTCACGACACGCATGACAAAATGACGAAGCAAAAACCACTCGGAACGGAGGGTTCTGAAGGACGAAAGGATGAATAATAGTAAACCGTCGGGTTCTTTGATAACGAAAAAGGGTTGGGAAAGTTTGCTGATGTAAATATAGTCCCTAATGTACCTACTGTTAACAGAAATCCTGAAGATGTAGCCAATGTTAATCTTACTTAGCTGGTAAATCGATAGCGGAAATGTTCTTAAATATTTTGATTTCTGTATCAAAAAGTAAGTGAAGTCAAATTATTGTTTGAGTCTCTAACTGCTTTTTACCTTAGAGCGCCAGAGAAGGGGAAATGTTTATAAAGAGTATGTATATTTGATTATTTCCTTGGTCCCGTAATATTTCAGACATGCCTTACCCAAAATTTGATCTCATTGGGCGAAAACAATTCATGGCTTCTTCCTTCTTTGTCAACTATTTCAAAAATGTAGAACATGACTATACAATCGTAAAAAGTCAACGCGTTAGGTGGTTCAAGAAAAAACATTTTATACGAGTTTATTCTCGTAAAGGGTGCATTTATGTAGACAAAGGTCAGCCTTGGCCGGGTCATAGCAATGTACCTAAATATAATGGCCACAGCTACTAAAGATGTTTATGCACCAACTGTGCTTTAGTTTGTAGGATTTAATTAATAGTTTCATTAAACTGAATGCACACTAGCGGCATTTTCCTCGCAAACCTTAAATTGGTTGTAAATAAACTTGATGAGATGATGCAATTAAAAATTAAAATTTGGTAGGACAAATTTGTTCTAAAACGGATGGGAAAGTATCCTTGTGCTTGGCAGAAATCCTCAAGTAAGGTTGAAGTTAATTTGCCCACTAAAGTAATTCAAGTTTGCCTCTTGGAAGCCTTAAACATGGTCTAATGGATACCGGGCCCAAATGCTAAGGTTTCTTGAAGTGCTTTAGGAAATACGCTTAGTATCAAGAATTAACTTTCATGTATCCCAACTATCAAAGGTATTAAAGTGGATACTTATAGAAACCTATAAGAAGAACTAATTTATAAGAATATGCCTTAGAGAATCTAAACCATTTTCAACCCTCTCAAATGCATAAAAAGTTTATCAAACTCACAGATAACCCTCAAGTTCATCAAGTTCAGCTGTTTAAAAAGAGTCCAATAACAAACACAGTTTCAAAATACTAAGTAAATAATATGATCCACATAGAACTGTGGTAGAAAGACCGTGTTAATCATAGATACGACATGACGTTATAAGGACAGTGCATGCGTTCTTTAAATTGTTATTGTGATTAAATGTCACATGACACTGCAAACTTGACCAGTTGCGGTGAGCTTGTGGTGTGAAAGCAAGTTTGTTCGCGTGTGCTTGTCGCAGACCGGACTTGTAATCGATCGGGAATAGTTTAGATAGCTGTCGCCAAGGAAATAGTACCCCCGGTGGGTTAATTAACGATACTAAACTATTTATTCGTTTCACTTGAACACAGTAACAAAATACAAACAATACAAACAGAGGAGCAAACAATGGGTGACCTTATCGTTGAAGCGGTTTCTAGCAAGCTTTAGTTAGAGGCAAGAATGAAACAATTGGACAAGGAAATGGCTAGGAGAATAGTGGAATATATACAGCAACAGTGAATACGGAACACAAATAAATCTAAACATACCAAAATTACCAAAGCCAGGAGGTATAGGCGTGATAAGGACAAGAAGAGAGGAAAATAAGAAACTTGCCAAACAAATCTGTTTTTGGGAATGAAGTATGCTGTAACCTATTTTGCAATCTTATATTCGAAGTCAAAAGATTATAGTGACGATTATAGAGACTTTAACTGTAACCTTTTGAAATAGTAAAGTAGTATTTAACTAATTGATCAAGTTCAACTTTCAGCAATATTATCTTCCATACAAAATCTTCATGATTTCTTTTTTAAATATTACCACAATACCAAGTAAAGAAATAATATTTACAGGAATACAAAGTAAGCTTTCTTAAATAAATTCTTGTAATACTAAGCCAGGGGATAATTTAAAAGGACGTAGAGAGATTTATCTTTCACGTTTTGCCTTGAATTCTTTTCTTCTTACGAAGAAAGTAAAATTTCGTGGCATAATAATACTTAGTAGCAAATTACTTTATTGTATGGAAATAGGGAAATCTTATCATTATCTGATATGAACTGGTTATTAACATAGTAATATCAAATTGCTACATGTATAACTTTATTATACAGCGTTATTTGTAGTTGATGTTGGCAATTCCTACATATATTTTTCAGTGTGGTAATTTACTGTCAATTTTTACTTTGTCCTTATTGCTTGCTTACTTTCAAAACGATGTAAAAATGTCTTTATATTGTATGAAATAGAAGTATATTGGAAGTTACTTTACTTTCATTTACACTGTCTCTTCAGTGATTTATCTTCTTCATAGTCTTCATCTAATTTCCACTCAATCAATATTTCTCCTACTTCATCTTAATTAAGTAAGCGACATTACTCCAAAATCCTTCTAACCAAAACAAAGTTTCTTGAAGAAAGTTGTTTCACGACAGAACTAGCTCCAAACTACAAGGATTGTACAAAAGCTCATTGTTGGCCCATTATTTAGTCTAGGTAAATAACTGCTTCCAATTGTGCTTACCCTTTTGCTTTTCTGGAGTTACTTTCATCTACTCGCATGAGCACAATAGCCACGGAACCTTCTCCAGGTCCGTGTTCATTGTTCTCAACTCCAATTGAAGTTTCTCCATTCTTAATTCATACAGAATTGAGTGGTCGAATTTCCGGACAACTTTAAACAATGGCTCACGTGATACTGAGTTATTAATTGGGTTAATTGTATGATTGATTGAAGGTTTTAAATTCATTTTCATTACGATTGATGAATATATTTTACCAATTGGGCATAATCCGCCGAGTGTTCTCGTAAAAAGATGTTTGTAATATGCGACATGTGCTTGCTTCAAACGCTTTCAAGAAAATTATGAAGGCCTCTCAGGCGTATAGGTCAAGATTCGCTTCAACGTAGTATGTAGTTTAACATATTTTGCGTAATATTTTTTTACAAAAACTTCGGTAAAAAAATACTATAAAACCGTACATTAATAAATAACTAGTAGATTCATAGTCCACAGTAGGAGCTTCTATGATGTGGTAGCCATAAACATCTCATACTGTTCAAAAGAGCGATAACAGAAACTAAAATTCATCACTAAAACTTGATCATTGCATCATAATTGAACCCTGGATTAATCAATATACCCTAACCTTTCACCAATAAGTACTACTATAGCACTTTTTGAGACCATTGACACAAACAAAATACGCAAATTTTGTTCATGGCAGTAAAAAACGCTTATTAATAACCTCTCCGAATCTGTCTGAAGCATCGAACAAGCGAAGCGACTCCACTTAACGAGGAAGGGTGTGGTGATAACCATCTAACATTCGCATTGGCTTAATGAGGATTATAACGGGAGTACTTGGAACTTTGGCCAAATTAAGGTCAGTTAAGTCTCAATGCTGACCTTCATATGTTACGGGAAATGGTAATGACAGACGTTATTTAATATTTGAAAAGTTTGGAGCATATTTTGATGGAGGAAAATTTATTGGAGTTATCGAAAATTGTTGGCATTTTGATATGTCTAATAAAAATGTATAAATAAACGAGTACATAGATCCAGTGAACAAACCAGCAGGGAAAGCATGATTTGTAAATACAGAATTTAGCACAAGAACAAAGTGAAAATATAGACTACAACAACAGACTTTACCAAGACGCGAGACGCTATTTATTACAATACGTGAGAAAGACAATGTGAGAGAAAAGGATATCCTCTCAAATAACAATAAATCAATCCTCCACTTACACTTGTTAGAAATGATTTCACTTCGTTGACCCAAAAACCACCAGACAGTATTACGTAATGGATAGCCTGGAAAAAGCCGAGTGTTCTTATTTAGGACTTGTTTCGCCAGCGTCTTTGAAGGCAGTACTGACTATACTTGTAAGTATAGTAGTAAGTATAGTTTTTTCTTCGGTTTATTACTATTTGGGTTAACATTATACCTATTTTTATAAAGTTGCTGAATTCTTTAAGTATGCTATGCAGTTTTGTTTGCCTACGTATCTGAATGAATATTTTAAAGTGCGTGGAAAAAAATAACGTTGTTTGATTCTATTATTAGAATATTCTTTCATTAAGCTCTTCAATTAGGAAGTTAATTCAATCAAATAATTTGATAGGCTGGCTTCTACTGCGGTATGTTTACGAGGCATTTAAGTTTTTTACGATACTTCTACTCACCACACTCGTTTCATTGTTCTTTTATTAATCAGCACCCACATATTTCTCTAATGTATTGGTTAGCGTACATAATACAAATCTTAGTCGTACAAGTATCTAGGTCAGGTTATCTAAACTTGTTTTACTTAAAGTCTTTCTACAAAATTAAATAATCTAAGATTACAACGTTGAAATCGTCTTCATAGACTCTTTGAAGAAAGCTTCAAATCCACAAGATATAACAAATTTTATTATAAACGAGATTTCATCATGAAAATTTACTGAATCAGTAATCTGATTTACAATCGACGTAGTCGAGATTTCTATGATACAAAATAATGAAGTCGCAAATATCATCAAGCATGGATTGTAAAGATCAAGAGGATTAAAGAGATATTATTTGCATCCAACAGATTCCGTTACTATCATTACAGTTAAATATTTACAAAAGGGAAGAACCTTTTTGTGTGTTTCATTATACGTTATTGATGAACTTAATTCGTAAAATTTTTACCCTTAAAAGCAAGCTTAGTAAAAAATATTTTTTTTTAGATTACGTGGGTTTACCCTTGAAGAGAAAAGTTGATTAATGTTATACGGGCAAAATAGGTATAATCGACAAAAGTGCCTTGCCTAGCAAAGTCCACAACAGCTTTTTCATTAGTCACTCGTCCTTAATCTCCAACAATTTATCTTGTCAAGGCGATAAAGAGGAGCATAAAATTTTAGGCACCAACCACTAAAAATAACTTATAATAGTATCTTCAACTAAACGCACTTGAACATAAAACTTTACTTGCAATTGTTAAAAAATATTACAATAGTTTTTAAATATTAGTTTATGTTGAATGTTTACTACAATTGTAATAAATATCGTTTTATTTTATGGTTCAGTTCTTAGAATGCCCTTTTTATACGTACTTGTTTTTTAGTATTCTTTCAACGTATCCAAAAAGATTATAGTAATGTTTATAGGAATCCGTTTTCAACTATAAAATTGCTGAAATGTGCTAGAAATACGTGAAAGGAGGTCCAATGGTAACGTTCCCGAATTTCATTACCATTGTGTTACAAGAGCTGAATGGAATCAATAAGATTTGCAAAGTCGGTCTTAGAGTCTATGCTGAATAGATAGCGATAAGCGATGATAAGATATGTTGAGATGACGATAAATAAAATGATGAAATTAAATCTACTGCTAATGATGTACGTTTAAAAACTATCAATGCTTTTAAACTGTACAATTCCAATCCATTTCAATGCATGATAACTGACAGATGATAGAACAATCAAAGATGCTAAAATTGTTACACATTATCAAAGAGGAAGAAATAAAGTATTGGTTACCACACGATTTCTAATAAGGCTAAAAAACTAAATTAAACAGATTAAACTGTTTGTAGCTAATACTGTTAGCTTCCCAGTATTGTTTCAACGTTTCGATTTTTGTTAGGGATTTACGAATCCAAGTCGCAACCAAATTCCATTCCAACAAATCCTTTAGGGAATATGGAGATATTTCGAATATTGGGTAGGGAAGTTTTCAATGCCGTAATCCTTCGGGTTTAGGAGATTATCCCATGGAAATAGGCAATATATGTGTTAGTCGACACGTTATAAAGTTACGATTTACTCAAGCGGTTACATGAACAGCTTAATGAAAGATTTTTCTTTAGACTACTGTATTATCTTTTGATTTAATTAAATTAGACTAATTATCATGATGAAATAATTATAGAACCAAAATTTAGTTAAGAAGAGGAAACATTTATGGTTATAAAAGATTACGTCAATTCATGATAATATTTTTTCCTAACAGTGAATTAGCAGAATAATGATGACTATAGCATATTAAATTTATTTTTACAACTTTTGATAACAGGCGATAAAACTTAATAAAGTAATCTTGAAAAAGATATTAATTAAATTTTGAAATGAAGGTAGGTAGGTACCTATCTGTTACTTTTCTCATATCCACTTCACGTCAGACAAAACGTGAGTTTAGTTTGCCTTCCTCGATCTCGGGAGTGTTTGAAGAGAAAATGGAATCCTCTATAAATCTCATGATAAGATGCTCATGTTGATGTTCCCAGACTAACTTTGTTAGTTTACTTACTCAGACTGCTATGACGTTAGATTGTTCATTTTGTTTGTTTGAAATATCGTCTACTGTTATAATTATAACTTATTGTTTCGGTGATCCTGTATTTTTTTACATCAGGTACTTCCATATAATTTTTTTTGTATAACTTTAATAATGTCTCATCATATAGTACAACATTTCCTATGAAGTTTCTTGTTTAGGTGGTCCCTTAAACTATATCAACATTAGTATTACTTGCCGGGATTCATTGTGGTCACAATACTTGATCATTCTCAATTGCATTCATCAAATTCTTATATGGATTGATTATCCAGTCGTTAAGAAGGAGTTCAGTGACAAAGAAACGTAGGCCAAGACATTATATAAAACAGTATGTACAATTTTATATTCTTCACGTCTTCATCTCTTAACCCTATTGAAAGAGATTGATAGCCAGTTAAGTAAACATAACAACCATTAGAAACTAAGTAACATTCCTACAGAAATAAAGTTCAATTCTGTTACAAACAAACTAGTTCCCGAACCAAATAAAGATGAAACCAACAGTTAAAACTAAAGTATTGCAATGGTCGCGCCAATTGGCAATAGCGACGCGGATATCGAAGCAAAATACGAAGGAAGGTGTGTGAAATGTTCAAGTGGAGCAGATAGATTCAATTTAGTTCGGTCGGACGAATTGGTGCGAATTGAGGCTATCGATTGGCTGAATATCGATATGTACCTACGGTAGAACTCGAGCGCGTCGAGAATTAAGGTTTTTGTTGATCCCGAATTTTGTTCATGAAACTTTGCTGTATCTGAAATCGGGTCATCTTTAAGTATGACTTAATGATTATCTAGTTCTAGACAACTCGTTCTGTAGTCGAAAGTCAACCATAAATTATACTCGTTTCATATACTTGGTTGGAAAATTGGACGTGCTTCGATTATTCTTAATAATACAATATGCCTGTAGTTTTAAAATTACTCAATAAATTTCATTAAAGTTATTGCGTCTACGTGCATGTTTACATTACGTATGAACACCTGTGTTAATTTAGTTTACCGAATATATTCGATCAATTTAATAAATAAGTTGTAATTATAGAACAGTTAATTTATGCAGTTTGTTTTGAACGAGACGATATAATACAACAACATACTTTGATTATGGTAAACATTAGAGTAGTAATGGATGTTTCAGCAGATTATAGTTCTAACGATTTTGACTTAACTTATGCCTACATCAATACTATTCAATACCAACCTTAGTATATAGAAACAATGGTATTTACAGTACGTAAGTAGATTAGATAGGTCAGCACTAAAATTTGAAGTGAAGAGCTTAATAATGACTTATGCTTAAATCCCAAGCACCGTGGTCACTAAACTTACGACGTTTAAGATTTAAAATAGATTTGTGCGGAACAAACCGTTTAGTCACACTTGATTCATGCTCCAGAAAGATTATTTAGTAAAAGTAGTCATCATACCGGTATTCCATAGTGAAATATGGTATTTTTTTCGATTGCTTAAGAAGAGTAATGTATTTAGAATGTATTAAAGTATGTATGTAGCACTCTGTACAGCCCAAAAGGATCAACAAATTATAACATAATAGGTGACATTGGATTAGTTTTCGTTGTGGGAGTGACCACTCATTACCGACTCATTGACGTCAAGTTGTCCACTGGTGACCGATACGTTGATTGCCTAGTTGACGACTCGTTGATCGATAGTTGGAAGTGTGTTGGGTTAGAGTTGAGTCGACGTTGAGTTGATGTAATGTGCGAATACCTTTATGGTACTTAAAGTTAGTATAGAATCTTGAAAAGGTTATTTATTTGAGATATAGTGTGTCTTTATTAGATATTACAACAAGCAAAAAATGCATCTAAATCAATCCTTATACAAAGAGAGACGCCAAACTGTACCCTTTAAGCGTCGCGAAACAAAAACTCTAGTTCAAAGCGCGCTCCCAAATCTCTGCAACCAAAATTTCGCTGAAGAAAATTGTCAATTCGCGTTGTTTCCGAAGCATAGCAATTTCGTTCGCTAGTCTAAAGCAATGCCCCGTTTGAGCGGGAAATGTGAAGCAGACACGAACGGCATGCAATCACGAGGACTGGTTGTGACGAGTAGTATAAACTGAATTCACGACGAAATAAACTAGAATTTCAGCTTTTGTATATCGTCTGCGGTTTACAACTGCAGAATATAATAATCTTGGTATTGAAGTTTGCTGGCTTAGTAGTTTAAAACGTTTATCCAAGGTGGACTGAGTTTGGAATACTCGAAGATACAAAGAGTATTTCTAAATCTGTTGTCTAATTAACAGTGAAGGGTTGAAATTTGGCCCCCGTTTTAGGAATAATTCAGGTACTTAAGGGTTTGAGAGTTGGCACAGATTATTAATGTAAGAAATGTCAAAACCTTTATGTTACGTTATGTTATGGGCCTCGTTGCCTGAAATAAAGTTTAAATACAAAAAAAAACAATCTGACACGAACGATCTCCCACGGCCTAAAAATCAGCGAGGAGTCGAAACCAATTTTTCCAAACTCCAGCCTAAAGATATGATGCCTATCTTTCGTCCTATCTAGCAAAACTGTAACTCAATGATTAAGAGTAATGGCGTAATCAAAAACTTCCATTCAAGCTACGCAACTCGTAAAATTTCATTTAGGAAATCCTAAACTAAGGAAGTCCTTTGTAGGTATAATATATGGGTATGTACGTAGTGGTTTAACTATTGATCTATTTTATAAGTAGAAGAGAACTGAACTATTAGAAAACTATAGGAAAAACTGTTGAGAAATCGTGACTCGATTGTATTTTGCATCTTAAATTTAGTGCAACTCGCCCTTTCAAACTAAAACTTCTAGAATTCTAGGTAAACGGGACTTTAAAAAGGAATAAATTTAAAAGTTGGTTGAGTATTCTTTTGTTCTCTTCTTCTCGGAGTTATAATATATTACTATATTAACTGCAGTTAAAGGTGATTTGACTTAAAGCAGTTTTGGGATGAAAACTGTTTAATACCTATTGTGTTTTTTAAATTCTATCATAAAAATAGTGGAAGTAAATTTAATCAGGACCACAGTATAAAAATTCAATAACACCTCATATGTATTTATGTCATGAAGCTGTAATGATATAAACAAACATACAGTTAAAATTCAAATATACTCGTATTTATTGTGGACAAATAGGTAGTACAATGGTGTTATAGGTACAGTTTAAATCTCTATGTCCTGCCTCTTCAGGCGTACAATAGTCTTAAGACAACCAACATAGTTATATCAACAAACTCTCAGAAAAAATTACCCTCATTTCCACAGTATCGTAACAATTAATAAAAAGCTGTTAAAACATGAATTATTAAAGACAATTGTGTAGTTAATAAGTAATTTAGCTGTTTCCCGGTCTTTTATCCCAACTTACAAGCTACAGCTAGTTAGTCTTAACAATGAGCTCATGAAAGGCCGAGCGAATGAGTGTAAAATTTGCACAAAAGCTGGAAAATGTTGGGTAAAGAAACGCGCAGGGTTCCCGGCTCAGTTTCCCGTTCACGATATTTTCTTTTATAAAGTACTGGCTGGGTAAATTGGCTTCTTATGTCGAGGAATTGGTATTGAAGAAACGTTTGAAATTACGTTTAAAGGTTTTAGGTGTAGGTAATAAGAGTTAAGCAATATTTTCTAACTAAGTATAAATGTTTTTCTTCGAGTTTTGTAATTAAGCAGAAGCAGTAATTTTTGACATTGACAGTAAAAGTAAGTTTAACTTAGCAACATAAAAATTTATAAGTGAATCACAATTAAATAAATTAACAATTCATTTTAATAACATCGTTACTTATCATTAAGTAGGATTGTTATCAAGCATTATTTTATGTAAAAAAATCGACACCTCACATAATTAAATCTATCAAGCCGTTAAGACTATAGAGCTTGCCAAAGAACTACACAAACGCTCAAAAACATTGCCCTCCTTCTAGCACACTCGGGTAATTATAATCAGCTCGTATTATTTAAAAATATTATCATTTCATACGCTACTTTACACGAACTATTCTTCTATTTAACATCCCTGGTTCATTTATCACAGCATTTGCGCTGTATCTCCCTTGAAACGTCACGACAGCTCTTGTTCCGTTTTTATAAGGTATCAAGTATAATTGTCTATAGTTCTATAGAAACACACACAATAGAATAGTCAGTGATGAGTCACCAACGCCGTGTAACTAGGGCTGGCACGTTGGAAATATTGTTTAATTTTAGTTACATTTATACAGCGTTTTTTTAATACAAAATGGTGCCGTTCTAATATGGTGAAATAAAAGTTGAATATAATTGTAGTTACTATATAAGTAAAACTAATAGAAAGCAGTTCAAATTTTCTACTATAAATTGCTTATAACTAGAGTCACGTACATATTTGTTCACGCAATAAAATTTTTGAGACTAACAATTTTCACATTCATGATTTTGCCTGAGATGAGTTGGCTTGTGAATTGTCTTAAATAATTAATGAAATGAAATAAAATAAAATGCTTATAGTTAAATAACTATAACTACTTATTAACTACAGTGATTAAATAATCAACAATAAAAAAGAAACTCATGGTTGGCAACCCTACGTCAAACGCTTGGTTGTATTTCTCAACGAAGAGACGGAAATAAACGTGGAGATTGTATCGAGCTGTCAGTGCGAGAGGAGAGGAGAGGAGAAAAGGGGAAATGTACCGTGACGGAGAGGGAACAGTCGGCCCCGTTCTGGAACAATACTATTAACATATCGCCGTCCAGTCATCCACTTTATTACTAGTTTCTGATGAGTATATTATTGGTTGTGTAGATTTATTGTGCATGAGAATTTCGGTTATAGCTCAAGTTATTATGTGGAGAGGGCGTGTTGTAAATTTTATAGCCCATGTCACTTACTCATTCCAGACTAATTTAATCCAAAGACATCTCGTATATTTTAATCCGTAAATCCGTTTGAGTTCGACCATGCTAAAGAAATAGACATACATACATTCATACCTACATCCATAAATTATGTAAATTAATTAATTAATTATATATTTATTTTTCACTAGTTATTTAATTAGTATATTTTAATTTTTTTTTATTGTTACATAATGTGCATGTTGTGGCACCCTGTAATTGTGAGTACACTAGTAAAATTAAGAAATTAAATATGTATTACATTATTAATTTTACTTTTGTGTAACCTGCGTTGGGTGTCCAATAAATAAATAAACACTGTGAAAGACCACACTTCATCAGTAGACCAAATAATAAGGCAAGTAGTACATAGATAACATAATTCTCTTAAAACCCTTATTCTATAGCACAAAACCTTACAAACTTCTCTTTGCTCGATAAAAGCACTTACCGTCGATATGCAGCGATAGAGTCTATGAACAGAAGTTAGACAACTTGAAGTTGTAACAGCTTTTAGATAACTTTGTGCTCAATGTGATATCTAGTTTTATTGAAAAGTTATTTCCGTGTTGTAAATTGCATTATTTAATGTTAATGTAAATGAGTTTCGATATCAACGAGCACTTTTTATTTCATGTTGATATTCCGACAGCGATTAATTATGGTTAAAGCGTGAACATTGTTCGATATTTGCGTAATAAAAACTATACCTAGTTAAATCACTAATTCAAATTTCTTCTATTATAATGTGTGCATACATTACCTACTGATAATACTCTATATTTATCCAAATATTCATATGTGAAGGTTTTACTTTGAACTCCTAAGTCATGTAGGAGTTTGAAAAGTGGTATAGTTAAAGTTTGCATGTAGAAGAATGGCAAAAAGCCAAATACGCATAATGTTATAAAATGCGAATAAACTACACATGTAGGTACAAACGGACATTACCACACTACTTTTATAATATAAAAACGTCACACACACAAACAGTATTTAATCTGCTCGTGAATGGCAGCCTTACTCGAAACAGTCCGTCTATAGCCAGCTTTATTCTTACAAAGTAGGTAATTGAAACTGCATACAATTAAAAGTCCAATTACCAAATAAAGTAAGCTATTAACAATTCATCGGGCAATTAATCGGAATATTTCGTTCAATTAAGCAGTAGTCAGTTGTCACTCCATCAAATATAATTGAGTCGTTACGCTCACGGCCGCGCGGAGTTTTTGTCCTATGGCTCATTACCTTCCATACTTGGGTCTTGTGGATCCGTTGTACTTGAATTTCATTTTCTTTTTCAACTACACTATTAAATTTACAAGGCAAATCCTTCATAACCTGTGTAGAAAAAGTTAAAAAGAATGTTTTTCTTTTTGAATTACTTAGAAACCACCTAATTCATAATTCAACTCTTCCGATATTTTTTTCTCTATTCACCTATCTATCCATTGAAATTGTCGGCAAAAGACTAGCATTTAAAAGTCTATAGTCCCATGTTTTTCAAAAGGAAAGCCAGACATCAAAACAAAGAGTTAGAATTTGTCCCTGGGTAATGAAAATAGCAAGAAAACGAAGAAAATGTGTATTTGCGGCGAATACAAATATTGACAAAGGGCGCCACTCGTAAATGTCGCGTCTGCGGCCGGGAACATTGTCTACAGACAGACAGACCGGCCGAATTTTATTGTTTTCTCCATTGACGCATACAATAACGTTTTATGACTGAAAAGTTCTTCATACCCAATACTACATAGAACTTTTACAATCGGCTTTTTATGGACGTGTAACCGCGCGATCTAATCTTATCCACATTTACGTTGGTACCACTTCATAATATTACTATATTGTGCTAAGAATGTGATGTGAACGCGCATTGTCCGATTAATACAACGTCATATATAAGGGCCCTAAAAGAAATGTTTAGAGAGAAATATGCTCTTTAGTGGGCGTTTAAATACTAGTTATTTCTTCTTTCCAATCTTATTTGTTTTCATTATATGCCTTTATTCGTTTGATCTAGATGTATATGGGCAACCGTGATCATTTACTTTGTGCCTTATCTGCGCGTGAGTCGGGTATATGCATGAAAAAATGATAATTTGTGAAGTTTACTGCAAAGATATGATTCATAATATACCACAAATAAAACTGAAGTGAGACATTTTAGCAAACAAAATTCGGTCGAGATAATAGTTGATAATCTTTTACCAACAAAATTGGTCAAATGATTTTCCAAGCACAAGCCAATACAGCCTATGTCACTCCCGCAATGGAGATGAATCCACAGACACCTGTGTTGAAATCCGTTAAGCTGTTTAGGCTATAATGCATGCCAGATAAATGGAAATAAATAAAAGTATACGTTTGAAAAACATTCCTCTCCTTCTGGGGACAGTGGGCTAAAAATAAAAAGATATATAAAATTTCCGCGCTCATAGAAATTCGAAGTTGGAAAAACAACGGTACGGCAAAAAACCTAGACTCAACTGGATTTCGACGAGGGATCGAAATTGGAATAGTTTCCAATATCAACGACCTTTCCCCAGATATATTTTATGTACCTACATACGACCGGCTCAATAGCGGGCGCTTTCAATGGATACCATTGAGCGACGTCTAAAGTTTCTAATGAAATAAAGTTATCCAGGTCACACTTATTTAGTTATTCAGGCTGTACGGGACTAAAAGTACTCCTAGAATAAATAAACGAAATACTACTACGGCCAGGGATTAAAAATACTGAACTTTATAAAGGACTTTTGAATACAATAATGGATACAATTAACCTTTTTTAAATTTCTGTTTTTCTATTTATCACCCCTACTGCGCCCGCAGTTGCTTATCTCGTTGAAAACTTAGGTCATTAAACCCTTATTACTTAATGACCCCTATGAGATAGCTAATGACTCACATTTTCTTAAGCCAGTCCTCCAACGACATTATCAAAGTAATATCTATTAAAATTAAAGTTATCTTGAATATTATATTATATAGAATGATGATACTAATTGAATACCTAGCATAGAATGAAAATTCCCTCATATGAGATTCCACTTACAAACACAAAATTTAAGTTAAACCCACCCAGAGGTTTAGTTGCCTCGAGCGTATGGAACAAATATTAACATTTAAATTCAAAAGTTACCGAAAACATTGTTTAGTTAGCCATCGGGCCACGAATGCGAAATATTATTTGGCTCAGAACAGATACGGTAGAGTTATGTACATAATTTATTTGTTGAAAGCTTGTACAACAAACGTTTGTATGCAACCTTCTGCCTCGCCATTGTTGTGTGGAATAAATGGAGATACAATTTGTTTTTAAATTCAAAATTCTGAATGTTTTATCAAATATTTATAACTGAGGAGTCTTGTTAGGTTTTATAAAAATACCATTGCAATATTGTTTAGATAAAACTATAGTATCTCGCAATGGGTAAATTTGACTTTAACATGCGTTCTTAATATGGTATCTAACCATAATGGGCTTGTGTCCTAAAATTTTTTTATTGATTTATTTTTTGCTTTGTTAGATGTATAACCGAAATAACTAAATATTACTAGAAAATTCGATCAGTAACATTATTAATTACAACTTTTAAAACTCATACTGTCATGGCGTCTCGGATGACGTCATAAGGTCAAATTACTACTAAAACGCAGTGTTGCCAACTCTGAAATCTGGCGGATGGTAGATTTGTTAAAAAAATAC